>AYEL01071896.1:0-42990 GCA_000484575.1 Olivierus martensii
TATTCCAAACATCCATTATTGCAGCTTTTAGCTTTTCTTTGTTCCATGTATCATAATTTTTCAATTGACGACCCATTTCTTCCCATAGATGCTCTATAGGATTTAAATCAGGAGACTGTGGAGGTGTATTAAGTTGATGAGACATCTTATACAACTATTCCTTAACAATCCTTGCAATGTGTTTTGGATCATTATCTTGTTGGAAGATAAATGATCTTCCAAGGGACAATTTGTCAGCACTATCAAATATATTTTCTTTCAAGATGTTTAAGTACATATATTTATCCATTGTATCATCAATAAATTTAAGATTACCTACTCCTGAAGAACTTATGCACCCCCACACCATAACATTCTCACCACCATGTTTCACAGTTCCGCACAAATTGTTTGCTTGCATATTGTTGGTTTCGTTTTCTCCAAACTATGACCCGTCCATCTCACCCAGAGATTGAATTTTGATTCATCACTAAAAAGTACTGATTCGCAGAAGATGGGAGGCTTATTCACATGCTGCTTTGCAAATGCAAGACGTTTCTTTCTATTAACTTGGCTAATGAAGGGCTTCTTCCTGGAAACACATCCTCTATAACCAGTTTTTTTTTTTTACATTTCTTACAGTTTGATTAGAGACTTGTATATTGTAATCAATTTGCAATGAAGCAGCAAGTTTTGGAGCACTAACTCTAGGATCCTCATGAACTTTTCTCGGTATAGCTCTTTTGTGTGAACGACTTAGCTTCTCAGGCCTCCCAGAACGCCTTCTATTTGCGAAAGATTTTAATTATTTATATCTATTTATAATAGACTGAACCGTGGATTTTGGTTTCTTAACAATTTCTCCAATTTTTCCCATTGATAATCCCTCATTTCTTAATTTAACTATGAATTCGCGAATTGCTTCAGGAACCTCCATTATGTTGCTTTCAAAACTAGTTTAACTGTTCTGTTTAACGGTTTTTTTAATTTTAAGATTTCAAATTATTCGTTAGATATTGTTTTGAAGTCTAAGATACCTGGAATATACATCACGAATGATTTGCATATAGCATACGGAAACTTTTTTGCCTAATAATTTACTCGTTTTAACTTTGTTCATAATTTGAAGTTTTATTATTTTAATTACTTTGATTTTTATAGTATAGGAAGCTACTATATACAGTGACTCTCATGGTTATTCGTACGAATAGTGAAATCTTTATTTATCCGTAATTAAAAATATATAAAAGTAATTCATCGTGTTTATTTTATTATTAATAATTTATTTATCCTGTCAAAAGGAAATTTAGAAAAAATTAGCTTAAAAAATGGCATAAATTAATTTATAAAAAATATTTAAAGGAAACATCGCAGCATTTTAGCTCTCATAGTTATTCGTACAGTGATGTTATTTGTAACTAATTAATACAGCTAGTATTTTGTTGGATATCCGTTCTGCTGAATAATGCTCTTAAGTCTCTTTGGCATTGATTGTACCAACTTTTCACAATATTCGACTGAAATTTTATTCCATTCATCTACTAATATTCGTTTCAGTTCATTTTTAAAAGTAATATTATGTTTTCTGATACCACTTTCCAAATATTGCCAGAGATTTTCAATAGGATTGATATCCCGGTGATTGGGGAGGTGTATCCAATACCTTTGGACAATTATAAAGCAGCCACTCTCGACGATGTATGATTTGTATTTAGGATCGTTATCCTGGTAAAACAAAAATTGATCTAAAATTCCCATTTTTTCCGCACTTTGTTTCAAATTTTGCTTCAAAATGGTAAGATAGCCATGCTTATCCATCGTAGTTTCTATAAAATGCAGATTTCCGACAGCATGCGCAGACATAGCACCCCATACCATTACTGAGCCTCCTCCATACTTTAATGTAGGACAGAGATTTTCTTTAGACAATTCCTGATTTGGTTTTCTCCAAACCATAATTCTTCCATCGGATCCAAAAATATTAAATTTGCTTTCGTCAACAAAAATTACATTTTTCAAAAAGTCAAATGTTAATCAGGAATTGGCTAAAGAAAATCTCTGTCCTACATTAAAGTATGGAGGAGGCTCAGTAATGGTATGGGGTGCTATGTCTGCGCATGCTGTCGGAAATCTGCATTTTATAGAAACTACGATGGATAAGCATGGCTATCTTACCATTTTGATGCAAAATTTGAAACAAAGTGCGGAAAAAATGGGAATTTTAGATCAATTTTTGTTTTACCAGGATAACGATCCTAAATACAAATCATACATCGTCGAGAGTGGCTGCTTTATAATTGTCCAAAGGTATTGGATACACCTCCCCAATCACCGGGATATCAATCCTATTGAAAATCTCTGGCAATATTTGGAAAGTGGTATCAGAAAACATAATATTACTTTTAAAAATGAACTGAAACGAATATTAGTAGATGAATGGAATAAAATTTCAGTCGAATATTGTGAAAAGTTGGTACAATCAATGCCAAAGAGACTTAAGAGCATTATTCAATAGAACGGATATCCAACAAAATACTAGCTGTATTAATTAGTTACAAATAACATCACTGTACGAATAACTATGAGAGCTAAAATGCTGCGATGTTTCCTTTAAATATTTTTTATAAATTAATTTATGCCATTTTTTAAGCTAATTTTTTCTAAATTTCCTTTTGACAGGATAAATAAATTATTAATAATAAAATAAACACGATGAATTACTTTTATATATTTTTAATTACGGATAAATAAAGATTTCACTATTCGTACGAATAACCATGAGAGTCACTGTACATTAATTTTAATATTTTTTTGTTTTGTATCTTATTTATCATATTTTCTTGTAATAAAGAGCTATTTATTACATGCAGTTGCAGCCGTACGGAGACTTTTTTTACCCACTATATATCGATCGTTTTCAATAAATCTGAAATAATTAAATTTTAAGGTACTTTTCCGTTTTCCGGGCGCCATCTGTATTCGCCGCCCACCGACTACTGTATAAAATACGAATCGACAATTGCGCCCGGATAACGGAAAAGTACCAATTTTAATTTTCAAATAAAAGATGCAAAATCGAATAATGAAAATGTTATGTGCGGTTTATTGATCTTGTCTAAATTACTGTATTTACAATAGAAATAGCTCACTCACCTTTTAATTGTTTATAACCTCCCATAATGTTATTTTCAAACTAATAGAACTGTTAAAATATTAAAAAGAATAATATTTAAATTAAATATAATTCGGAAATATCGAACGCAAACAATTTCAAATAATGATTATTATTATTTTTTTATAGGACCTAATATCAGTAAATATTCAGCTATTATTTAAAATTGATTTTTATTTACTGATTTAAATTGATATAATATTTATATTATTAAAATTTAATTATGAGAAAAATTATTTTCAATAATAAACTAAAAATTCGTGATTTCTTTCCATTTAAAAGTTTTAGGCACATGAATTTATAAGATGTACCAAATAAATGCAGCAGTCTGGCATCTGATAGTTTGGCACTTCTGGCAATCAATTATTAAAACTGGTATATATTAATAATAATAAAATTAATTTTGAAAATGTTGATGAAAAATCAATCAAGTTCTATAATAAAATGATTTTTGAAATTTGTCGAAAATGTGTAGGGGTAATTCTCTATTTACAAGTTCCCACTTAATGAATTTCCAGGCTTGCAAACATTTTTGAAATATGAAGTATCAAAAATAAATGCTAAACATTCATAAATGGGCATTATAAACCATATATGTAGCACAATACAAAATATCTTTTAATGGCAATCAAACTGATGTAATGATGTGATCAGACTAGCTATGATGCTATTACATCAGTTATGCAGCTTTAAGTACATTTTTCTTCATTGGATTAGTTTTATTATTTTATTATTATTATTCCAAAATGAAAACACATTTATTAATTTGATTCCAGATTTTTATTTAAAATTAAGTTCCTCAATAATCATATCATATATCAATTTTAACTTGTCCATTTTAACTAATCACTCACTCATCTGAAGATTATTATTTATCCAAATTCATAAAAATTTTTATTGCTTTTTTAAAATTTCAAATTATGGCTTAGTTAATATATTTTAATAACAATATATATAGGTAATTCTCAACTTTATAAGTTAATTTGTTCTTGGAGTGAGGTCATAAAGTAAGAACTCACAAACCAAGAATCAATTTCTCATAGACATAATGTTAAAATCAGGGATTTATTCTCAGCAATGCAATTTGATGATAATAAAATAAAGTGAAGGCAAACAAAATCAATAGTTTATGATTAAATTATGATGATAAATTATTTATGTCATATTAATATTAAATAATTTTTTCTTCATTATTATTGACAGAAAAAATAGATGAACACCTAGGCATGATCTGGGAATGAAAGTTATTTATATAATATGCCAATAAAACCAGAGAGTGTTACTTCTGCTTCTCAACTGTCATTTTGACTCTTCTGATTTCTTAACAGGCAACAGAGTTTTTATTACAAATCCAGTTGTACTGTATTGCATAGCTACATATGTTGTTTGAAATGTCTATTTATTAATATTTATCATTTTATTTTTGCAATTAATGTTCATATTTTTAAAATAGTTTGATTCCTCATATTTCAAAACATCTTGCAAAGTTGGGAACTCAAACCAAGTACTATCTGTATTTATTTATTGAAAGAATTTTTGACACAACAAAAACAATTGTATAAGTATCTGTAATATATTAATAAATTATTGTGCAAAATAAAATAATTTCTTTATAATATAAAATAATGCTGCATTTATTTTTGCAAGTAATTACAAATTCAGAATATCAAAAATGAACTTAAATACATATTAGCTTGAGAAATATACATAGTAAAAAAGACAAATCTAAAAAAAAGCAACAATAAAAAATGAATAAATTTAAATAAAAATTACTTTTGTTAACACACACACACAAAAAAGAAAGTTCATTGGGATTTGAACCCATGATTCAAATGGCAGTCAGTCATGCTACCAATGCAAATACTGAAATATTTAACGTAATTATGGCAATTAAATGACACATCAAATATCTTTAAATATTTATTAAAAAATTGGGTGCTGCATTTCAGATTGTGATGAATCAACACACATATTGCTATTACCCTGTACAATTTCATCCAATTCAGTAGTCAACTAAGCTCTCTCGTGTTGATGGTAATATGTAATATTGTATTCACTTATACATATTAAAACATACAGAGTAAACTTCGATCTCATTGGAACCTTGGAAACTGCTTGTTAAGCAAAAATTCATAAACCAAAAACTCATTTTCCATTAATTCCAATGTAATTATAAAAATTTCCAATCACTTCTTGGTTACTAGGAAGTCCCTATCACATCACATATTGATATTGAAACATTCCAAAATGTTAATATAAATATAATATTGCATATTATAATATAGTAATTTACAATATTGATTATTATTTAGCATATTTCTTGCATTCAATTTTGAATATAAGTTTAATCTGGCAACAAATATACAAATTATTGTAACTTTATTTATTATTTAAAAATTATAGATTTTCTTCAAATACTGATTGTAAATTTATCCATAATTTTAAAGTTTTGATTCTGATAAATTATTTACAAAAAAAAATAATTATTTTTTAAAGAATTTTTAAAAGGCTAAAAAAAAAAAGATGAATTTTTGTTGTATAACACCTAACAATAAAAAAAAAAAAAAAAAATTCAATAGCATCTGCTAAAAATATACTAATTATGAATTTCTTCAAAATTGATAGATACAAAATAATTCAATTATTTAAAGAATTAAAATGATTAAATTTAGATTTTCCAATAGAATAATAAAATGACATCATTCAGAGTTGCATATCATCATCATCATCATCATGTTCCATCCACTATGTTATACAGTATATAATATATTTTTCTAAAAACAAGATCACATGTGCAATAATAAAGCTATTATATATATGTGAATGATTTTTTATAAGTTTCAGTTCAAATTAATAAATAAAGAAATTATTTTAAACTTTTAATTTTATATAACTTCTTTTATTTTTAAATTTATTTACTGATTTGAACTAAAACTTATAATTATTATTATACAACTCTCTCATATTCATATCAACTCTCTCATATTTATAGAAATTAAGTAAATTGTGTACAACACAAAAACTTCAACATTTGCTACTTATACTCTCTCATATTCATTACTTATTTATAGAAATTAAGTAAATTGTGTACAACACAAAAACTTCAACATTTGCTACTTATTAAACTAAACTGTTATTGAAGTAAAAATATAAATTTCATAATAAAGCCTTTCAGAAAATCAATAAAATTTATTTATTTTAAAAGAAAATTTTAACTTACAATATATTCAAAAATAACTCTGTAGCAAACAAATTATATATTGAAATTCTCTGTATAAGTATGTCCCATAATATAAATTTTACACCATCTGCATAACCTGAAATTAAAATATTTTTTCATTAGAAATTATTCATCGATTATCTGATATTATAATTATTAAATTAAAATATTCCTGAATATCTATCAATCAAATTCTAAAATATATATCAACTACAACTTCTAAACTGGTAGAAAAATACTTAATTTTATTATCAGTAAAAACATTTTTAATATATTTTTCATATTATTCTCAGCTTTTCACTTTTGAAAGTTCCTAAATGTAATTTTTTTAAACATACATTACATAGGAAAATAATACATTCTGAATAATTTTTAACATATTAAAATATTAAATATTATCATCTAAACCAACTGATGTGTAACTTTTTGAAATGCAGACCAAATTAAGTAATGAAAAATTATTTGCAGGATGCATCATAAATAGTGTGTGTATATATCATTGATGATATTGCAAGTTTATCAATACTGTCAAAATATTCAATTAATTATATTTAAGTGGTCATTATTATACAGAGTGATTCATTAAATGTTTCAACTTTAAATATTTCCAAATAAATTCCAATATTGAAACATTGCTTTCATAAAATGATAATCAAATGAAAGCCTCGCAATATAGTAGGATATATTTTGAAATAAACTGAGAAAATAAGAATTCTATTAAATAAAAGCAACAATTTTGAATTGAAAGTCTTATTTTCCCAGTTTGTACCAATGTATAGATAATGTATAATTGGGACTGCTTAAATCCCCTTAGTAAATGTTGATTTATGTACCAATGTATATTCCCTCATCTTGTAAAATTTATCATGTAGTTATCATCTTACGAAAACAATCTGTGACAGACATATCTGAAGTGGAAGTATTTAGTGATTCATTCTGTACAATAAAAAAAATGTTTGTGTGTGAATATATACATTCTTTTGTGATCAAATCATGGTACAATAAAAATTCTGGACAGTATCTTTGTTTTAATTAGATTTTGATATTAAAAGTATACATTGAATTAACATTAAAAATTCTTCATTATAATGAAATATTAATAAGATTTTTATGGGGATATAAAATAAATTTTTAATAATTTTAATGCTTTATTTATTATTTTTTTTAAATTAGATCTCAGGCTGAATTGTAACACTAGATTGCCACATGTGACCTGGAGGCAGTGTCTTACTCATCCCTGATCTAGACAAAATATCAATTATAACTTTAAATAATGAATAAATATTTAAGTAAAATAAGGTCCTTGACTTAGAAAATTCCAGAGATATATGGACGCATAAATATTTTTTGTTGATTTTCCATAAAACGCCAATGAAAAATTCATACCATAATTCAAGTTAACTAGGGCAGCGATTCCCAACCAGGGGTACGCAAAAAGAAAATTAGTAATGGGAAACATCTTTTAATCAAACAAGGTATTTTCATAATTATATTAAAAATAAGTTTACAAAATTATATATAACAAGTTATTTCTGCTATTATTTTTCTCTACTATAATTTTGACTTAAAAATACCTTTCACTCATTTTACCTATTTTTTCTGACATGCTAGACTCACCCCACAGACGGTCATTTCTCCTTCTCTCTCTATCTCTCCAAGCTCATTAAACTGAAAATTCCAGCCAGGCAGACCACCCCCAACATCATTTATTACGAGCTAAAAGAACTACTATATATTTATACGACAAGCTAAAAGAAACAATAAAACATTGTACTAAACTTTCTTATTGTAGTTAATAAAACCTCTTCATGTAAAGGCATTATTCGATCTATGCAGCTGATGAAATTCTATATGAAGAAATTCACTACTTAAGAGTAGCGAATTTCTTTATATATTTTAAGAGTAAGAGATACTTAAGAGTAGCGATTTTCTTATTAATGTTCCAAAACATAATTTAAGAATTATGTTTTGGAACATTAATAGGAGTACAGTATAATAATGAACCTAATATTATCTAATCAACTTATCAATTATTTTATAGTCACAGTTAGCTATTAAAGACTGTAAATCTGTAACTTTCAGTGCCTTATATTTCTCTAACATAGTTGCATCCTTCGGTATATTCAATAATTTTGATATAGAAGAGGTAACTGAATGATTTAAGGTTGATTCTAATTTTTCCTGCAAATAAACAGGAGCCATGGCATATACTGGTAAACTACATAATACCCTAGCCATGATAAAAGCATGAAATAATATTTTGAAAACAAATGGATTATTTATTTCCCTTAAATAATGCCAAATAAAACCCAATGCTACATAAACTTGTTTAATAAGGTAATAGGTTCTTTAGAAGAGAGATAAGAAATCAAAGCAGGAATATGTTTAAACTATGTAAACCAACACAGCCAAACTTCCCCTGGCAAGCAAAGTCTACATTAAATTTTTCTATGATTATTTTTGAATTAAAGCTATTATAATGTAATGTATATAATAATATATAAAATTATAATACGTAATTTGAAATGGTTAATCCCCTGATTACTGTTGATTTGAATGTTTAAACTATGTTTCTCAAAATTGCAATATTTCATTATACGTTGTTTTTCCATCAGACTACAGAATTAGACCATTAAGAATGTTTTATAATGGAAATACTGGCAGCTGAAAGAAGAAAAATATAATGTGATCAATGATGATCTTCTAGAAAAGCCATCTATGCTTTGGGAATGGATGTTAAAATAGCAGTAAACTGCAAATGAACATCCTAAAAATTAAGTCTAGCTTTCTTATGAAGCTAGAATTAATTTAGTCTTTCACTTTCTTATTTAGTCTTGACTCTTCATTTCTAGAGCTTAATGATCTTTATATAAATTAATTGGCAGTATTGACTTGCAGTCAAGTCATTCATATTTAATAAATAAATATTAACTTCATGCTTATAGATTTTTTTTTAACTAATAATTATGTCATCACTTTTATAAATTGTTATATACTGTTATTCACAACAGATTTTTTTTAACTAATAATTATGTCATCACTTTTATAAATTGTTATATACTGTTATTCACAATTGTTTCATTTATAATTTATCCAAAAAACAGGCTATTCTTTAAACTCAATAAAATGGATAATAAATCTTGAATTTCACATTCAAGAGTTATATTATATAGATTAGGTATGTGATATCAAAATGATTTAGAGTAACTTTAAAAAGCTGAAAAAATGCAACTCAAAATAAAATAGCTGAGATACTTTAGATGTGCAGTTAAGAAGGAAAAATAAATTGTTATTAATTGCCTTAATATTTGAACACCTGCTTTCATCCTGGATCTAGAATATCAAAGAATGTTTACTTAAATTTTAGTTCTGTGTACTCAATATTATTTTTTACTTTATCTATTTGTGTTATCTGTCTGTGTGTCCTGCAATAAAAAACACCAACTACTTAAATATGAAATAAAACAATAATATATATATCATACGTTTATTACTTTAAATATTTTTCAATACACTAAAAAACAGAATTCTGATTTATTTTTGTTTTAAATCTGTAAGTACAGTGGGTGATCGGTTCACGAACATAATCCATTCCAAGAAAATGTTCGTTATCCGAATTGTTCGTTAACTGATCATCGATTTACCATAGGTTTTAATGGGAATTTGATTAATTCATTCCAGAGACCCAAAAAAACATAGTAAGAAATTATATAATTTTTTATTTATGTTTATTTATATGTAATAACAATAATATATACATACATAGTCTTGCATTTTCATCTATTATATTTATTTTCCGATAAAGAATCTGTCCAATATCGATTGCTTTTCTTGCATTTTCATCTATTATATTTATTTTCCGATAAAGAATCTGGCTAATATCGATTGCTTTTCTCTCTCCTTCAGGATTTTTCGGAAGTGATAAATAGCATCGTCATGGTAGAGATCTCTGAGCCTGTTGACCTTAACATGGTATGGGTGCCATTCTAACACCAAATAATTGTAAAATCTCTCTCAAACCTTCTTTAATAAATCTTTGATTTCTTTTACATTGTCTCTTAACATGGTATGGATGCCATTCTAACACCAAAAAATTGTAAAATCTCTCTCAAACCTTCTTTAATAAATCTTTGATTTCTTTTACATTGTCTCCGAGTTCATTTTAATCAGGAAAGCTACTTTTCTTCCATCCTTACCCATAAGTGCACGAGCGCGCAAGGTCTAAGCCTGTCATTCAGTTAGGTTAGTTAATCCGAACTATCCTCATAGAATATTTTTATCTGGCGGCGGCCACTTATAGAAAATATCCTCATGGAATATTTTTATTTGGCAGCGGCCACTTATAGAGCCCGCCATAACACAGGTCTCATGCAATATTTTTATCTGGCGGCGGCCACTTATAGAACCGCCATCATCACAGCTGAACAACACCGATGATGGGGTCAACCGGAAGATTGAGGATGGTTTTCAATGGTCTGGACCCAGATCCCTCCTAAAAATTGGAGGAGTTGGACCTCCGGATCCTCCAGAATGGTAAGTCACAGCTTTACCATGCAGCCATCCGGCTGATCTGTCATTCGGTCAGTCCGTGGGTCCCACAGTTTGTTCTGTGAAGTGTTCATTATCCGAACATGTATTCGTTAACCAAACATAAAAATCTTTCAAAAAAGTGTTCATTATCCGAACTGTTCGTTAACCAATCACTCACTGCACATAAAATGTATTGATACTTTAATACTTAATTTTGTTCTAAAATTATAATCTTGTTCTTTTTTTAAAACTTATAATCAATTTTCAATATATTTCTGTGGAATGAATTCTTGTTGATGATACTAATAAAAATATTCTTCAAAAGATCAGTTGTTCTTAACCAGTGTTCCATGCATTTCAAATTATAAAATATTTGTATATTTCATATACAAATATGTTCCTATAATGAATGTAAACTGTAATTTATATTAAAAGATATGTTAAAAACTTCATGCATATTTTTATCATTAGTTTGAAAACAGAGTCATTTTATATAAAATTTAATGATTTTTGATGTTCTTCAAAAAATCTCTTTTATAATTAAAAGTGTTCTGCAACTTGCAGAAGTTAAGAACCACTGATATAGATAAATAGCAACTTTTTTAATTATAAACATTCTTCAATTAAACAATAGATAAATTTGGTCTTATATCCTGATATTGTACTGACAGAGCTCTAATTAATATGTTAAATACATTAATCATTAATATTGTAAATAAAATTCCTACATAGATAAAAAATACTTACTAATTAAAAATTACTATTGGTTAAGTATAAACATTTCTCAGATTTCTTTCTTCCAAATTTAAACTGATTCTTGTTAATAATTAAGTTCATAGGTGATAGCAGCCATTACTTGGAAAATCTATTTCAATTATTTAATTAAATTATTAATTTTTTTAAAAATATTAATATCAAATTTGTTTGAAATAATTGGATCATTAACTACTACTACAGCTCAAACCTGTTAAAATGCAATTTGCTATAATGAAATACTGTGGTACATCACAATTTGACACTAATCCGTCACCGAACTAATGTAGAATTGCAGGACAATATTTCCCATATAAGACTATGAGAAATAGAATAATTCATTGTCAGAATCTCATCCCACTCCCTTAATGGATAAAGTGAGAGAGATACAATATATTATTTATTTTATTATATATATTTTACTGTTGTATAACACATTAAATTACAAAATGCACTATTTTATACACAATATACTCGCCGAACTAATGTAGATGTAGAATTGCAGGACAATATTTCCCATATAAGACTATGTGAAATAGAATAATTCATTGACAGAACTTCATCCCACTCCCTTAATGGTTAAAGTGAGAGAGATACAATATATTATTTATTTTATTATATGTATTTTACTGTTGTATAACACATTAAATTACAAAATGCACTATTTTATACACAATATATTTAATTTATTAGCCCTTGGATGATAGAATAGTCTTCTTTATCCTGTTCTACCTATGAATCTGCAAAGCCAATCTCAACTTGCTTTACATTCCTCAATTTTATCTGAGGTAAAATCCTGGAGTTTTTTCTGCAATTTTTTGAAAATTAACCTATCCTTCTCATAGATCATTGCCTGAATTATTGGATCTCCTTTCATCTGTCTTTATCTAATTCAGGTGAGAAGCACCTTTTCCATCTTGTCAGAAATCTTCATTGCTCCAACAGACACCCTAGCATCCATAATCTCTGTCCGTTGCAAAACATTGATAAGTTCTCCTAGGAATGCCATTCTTTTGAGCTACATCTGTAATTGTTCTATCTTTCTGTATTTTATCTACAATTTCTTTCTTCTTCTCTATGCTCAATCAAGTGTTCTTCTTTCCTGAATTATTCACTTCTCTTTGAATCCATCCCTAAATTTCACTCAAGAAAATAATAATAAATACAAATACACAAATTTTTTACTTTCTGAAAAATGCTGAATTGAAAACTAAAACCAACAACATGGTCAAACACCACAGCTGCCCAACAAGAACTGATAAATAACAAATGACATCATACAATTCCATGCACACAAATGTTCCATCCCACGAAACTCAACTGTCGAATTGTGGGACATCGAATTGCAAGGTGCAAGGTACCAGTGTACCATTATAATGCAGTTGTCCAGCATTTACTTTACTCAAAACTGTCTTGCTTTTCATAAGAGAGATGGAAAGCATGCTCAATGATTTAACTCTTTGAATGAAAAAAGGAGTGAGAATATTATAAGAAAGAATGAGGAAAGAAACAGGATGTTGAAAATGTAATAAGTCAAACAGGAGAGAGAGTGAGAGAGAGAGAGAGAGAGAAATTATTTAATCATCTCTTACAACACACGGGTTAAGATAATAACCAAATTCTACTTTCCATCCAAGGAAACATCCAAAACACTGACTTTTATGAAAATTTCAAGGAAATGCTTGTTGGAAATTTTCACAAAGATTAGTTACTGTTTTGGATAATTGGGGTAGTTATTATTCATCCAAGACGAAAACACATCTAATACATGGTTTTGTACTAAAGAGATGTTTTTTTGTCTTGAATAATTAACTAATAACAAAACTAAATTAATTACAATTTCAAACAGTGTTTAATAATAAATTCCTACAATCTATTTGATACTTAATATTAATTTTAGCATTATTATTATTATTTTTTATTCATTAATAGTTTTCTGTTATTCTTCTGCTATCTCATTACTACTTATGCATAATATACAGCTGAAGATAATTTCATGAATATATCAAAAATATTTCTTAATAATAAAACTTTTCTCTCTCCTAATCAGTGCTTTTTATCTAAATGATGGTTTCTTACAAGAAACAATTGAAATATTAAGCAGAAAGTCAAAGAGCAATATTTTGAACAATAAGACTGCTGAAAAACTATTATCAGCATGGATATATGCAGTCATAAGAGAGTGACTTAATTAATCTCACAAACATAAGCAATGATACATCAAATATCCTAAGAATGTTACACTAATACCGGTTTTATTTTATATGTTGTTATTATTAGTTTTTAATTTAATAATTGTCATTATAATCCTTATTTAATTGTAATATTTTCACCATAGCAACAAAAACAGCAGAGTAGTTTGTAATTTAAAATGTTCTGTTCAAATTTCTTTGTATACCTGATGAGAATGAAAGTTAAAAGCATTTGTATTAAAATGTATTATTTCTATACTGCTGTTTATCTTTATTTTAATTTCACATTAGGAAGTAAAATATAAAATCTTTATTTTATTATAATATACATCATTTCAGCAACATTAATCTAATACTATTATTTCTAAAAACAGATTTTCAGATTAGTTCTCTGCCAATTTTTTAATCTTTATTTCTGAACAAATTTGAAATCCATATTTGTAATGAAAAACTGAGAAAAAAAAAAAACAACAATTATAATTTCCAATTTTGGAAATAACACTGAAAATTATTAATTTGGAGGCCATAAACAAAAAATTTACATCAAAAATTAAGATATAATATTGCATACAAAAATTAAGATATAATGTTGCATACAAAAATAAGAATTATTGCAGCTAACAAAATATAATAATACAAATTAGCTTTTTTGTTTTTAAATTAAATGTTTCAAAAATAAAAAGTATTTTGTTGAAAATGGAAAAGTTATGAATTTGGATATGATCAAACTAAGAGAGGTAGCATAAATTTTATTGATTAAAAAAGTAGACTAAAAGATTTTCAATAATCTCTGGCTGATTAGGAAATTGCTAGATTAGGTATAAATAAACTTCCACTTGTATTAATGGTATAACAATAAATAAATAAGGCTTTTTTTGAAGTGGAAAAAAAAAGATATAATTTATTACGGAAGTACTTTAGACTTCAGTAAGTCATCGTCAGCCGTACATAAAGTTTATAATTCGAATACATCGTTTTTGGAATATAAATAATATTCTGAACATTGTATTTCAAAAACGATGTATTCGAATTATAAACTTTATGTACGGCTGACAATGACTTACTGAAGTCGAAAGTACTTCAATAATAAATTATATCTCTTTTTTTCTATTTCAAAAAAATGTTATTTATTTATTGTTATGCTAGATTAGTTTTTCTACAAATGAAAATTTCTATAAAATTTTAAATTTAGGACCAGAATGAATTAATCAGAAAGCTACTGTTCAGAAACATGTTACTGAAGAAACATTCAAATTTATTATTTGTATCTAAGTTAAATATTTAAAGCATTATTATTATTATTATGTTATAGTACATCAATCTTTGTCCCAGAGGTACAAAGATGTAACTCACAATTAAACATCCAAGTAGCTAACTAACTGTCTGTGTCAGTGCTGAGAAACTTTCTTACTATGTTGCAATGTATTCAGTAGTGAAGTTTTTGAAGTGTTATGTATGTCTTGGGACGTAGATCTAGTGTTTTGAGGCTTTTGTGTAAGGTGTGAGGGATTACTCCTGTTGAGGAAATAATTGTTATGTACGTCTTGGGATGTAGATCTAGTGTTTTGAGGCTTTTGTGTAAGGTGTGAGGGATTACTCCTGTTGAGGAAATAATGATGGGTACTGTGACTACCTTTTTCGCAAAGACACTTAATTTCTTGTGAAAGTTCTATGTATTTGCTAATTTCCACAGAGACACTTAATTTCTTGTGAAAGTTCAGTGTATTTTATTATTATTATTATTATTAAACTAGTCTTAATTGCATTCATTTATTCAAAAAATAAATTTAGTAAATATATATATCATTCTTTGTAATTATGTTATTATTATTATATGATTAAAGTCTATTGGTCCATACACATTATATTTTTTAAATATCAATTTAATTATGGAATCAAGAACCCACTATCTTATAAATAATACACAGTTATAAGCTCTTAGTTAAAGTGAAAAACAATTATTTATTACAGAGTACTTTCGGTTTTAATAAACCATCATCAGTGCAAATATTACACTTTTATAACAAAACAAGATGGAATGGTTATCCATCTTGTTTTGTTATAAAACAAGATAGCTTATAACTGTGAACTGAGAGCTTATAACTGTGTATTATTTGTGGTTTTAAAAGTGAATTGGATATATATTCCACTATCTTATAAATTTCAATAATATTTTATCACAATAAAAGAACCAACAAGACATACAGTAAGAAGTCTAATAAATTTTATTACTACTACAAATATACATTAAACAATGGAAGTGAATAAAATAATATCAGTTTTAATGAAATATCATTTCAAATTTCTGCAATATAAATTGTGGTTAGTTATTACAATAATAGAACAACCGATGACACAATTAAAATTTTGCAATAAAATAAAAACAAAATTATTAAATACAAGAATTCTTCAAGCTATGGATATTTTAGCTACAAAATATTTATCATTTTATTTTTAAATTTTAGAAAACTTCAAAAATTTTTCTAGAATTTTAAACATTACTATAGCAGAATGCTTCACAGTAAATATAATGTGAAACTGCACAGTTACAGAAATAGAATGATAAATTCATGTATATCAAAAAACTTTATAAGGTTTTTAATTTAAACTCTGCTTCTATCACAAGAAGTATCAAAACACAAGCACTATATGCAGGAATGAAAATTTATTCTAAAAAGAAACTTTTCTGATCCAATATGAATAAACGTAAGGTAAATTGGAGAATATGGTAATATTTTCTTTTAAAAAGTTTGCTTTGGCCTGCTTGAAATTAGAAATAAACTTCAGTTTGTTAGAATAAGCTACAATTATTAAAGGAAAAATCAAGAAAAAATTTCCAAAGTTTAAATAATTCCAAAAGATTATTATTTAAAAAAAGATATACAAAGTGTCATACTACTCAAGATGTCAGTAATATGGCAATAGCTAAAGATTAATATGCTACAACATTAAAATACATTTAAGTATCAAAATAAATATGGAAATAGATATTATGTAAAGCAGGGGTTCTTAACCGGAGGTATCTATACTCTTTGGGGGTATGGGAATCAAATGTTGGAGGTATGGAACTAGATCTCTGAAGTACAGTAAAATCAAGCTGTTGATATATTTGGAAGTCCTACTGGCAACTAATATAAGGAATGGTGATGATTATTTCGATACTCAAGTGAAGGGGATATGGGACCTTTAGATGACTCCAGACCCCCAATGAATTGTCTAATCCATTGGGAATCTGGAGTCATCAAAAGATTAAGAACCCCTGATGTAAAAATTAGGAAATTGTACTAGTATATAAGATAAATTTTATTTGCTCTTTGAAATACAACAACATTCAAAAATACCTCAACATTCATAACTTGTAATATACAACATTTGTTTTGACATACAACAGTCAGACATACAGGCAGTGTGGTCCAATATCGTTCATTTTTAATATGTTAGATTCCCAAAATGGTACCTATAATATATATGAATTTTATTTAAATCGGGAAATATTTATGCGAGTTATTGCAAGAAAAATGTGTGAAAATTTTTTGCTTTGTTACGTCAATACTTTGACCCCGTTCTCCAATGGGTCTCAATAACATGTGAATTATTCAAATAAAATAAAATTCACATATTCAAGATAATATTTATGCCCGTTATCGTGTTTCTGGACAGACCATAGATAAACAGTCGATCAACCTATTTCTTATACCTTTTTATTCTATTTCAAGAGTCAAAAAACAAACACTGAAACAATTTAAATGGAGTAAAATGTCATGTGACATATCACCCCGATGTATATGCGGCTTATTGCACCAATATCAATCGATCAGCCAAAATTCAAATTAATAACTAACACGAAATGTAACGGCAGCATTCGAGATAGCATAATGATTACAAGGTATATATAATCGATGATACACACACATATCCGTCCTACCCAATTTTGATTTTGAATAGTAAAACAATTGAAAAAATAAATAAAATTTTGAATCATGTCAAGGTATATGTAATCGATGATACACACTTATATCCGTCCTTCCCAATTTTGATTTTGAATAGTAAAACAATTGAAAAAATAAATAAAATTTTGAATCATGTTGCTAGCAGCCACTTGATTTTCAGCCAAAAATCAATGGATAATCGCGAAGTATATTAAAAGTGTCAACTGTCATTCACCTCCGGCATCGATTGATAATAAGCGCATGCGCAAAGCTCCTAAGCTGTCCTGCTATTAAAATAATGCGTTATTTGTATCAGGACGGTGTATTCCCCCGACTTACTGTATATACAAAATTTTGATATTTTTTATTTTCTTATTCTAGCAACGAACACTGAGAACGCCTAAATCCTTTCAGAAGAATCTCATTCGATTTAACTTTTTAAATCTCTTTATAAAGAACAGTTCCCAGGACACTTAAGTAATGGTTACTGGGAAAGTTATTAATGACAAATTTGGCGAAAAGTATTGATTTTTAACTGAATGCATAAATAATATTATATGACGACGATAACAATCGTTTCTTTTACAAAAAATATATATAAATTTTTGAACTATTTTTCATTGAATAGTCAAGAAAAAATTCTCAAAGAATCCTCACACAGTTCGTGATTTAATTAATTAAAAAATTAAAAATGTAATATGTAAATTATTAAAAAAGATAACATGTATTCTTTGCTATAGTTTAGTCAATTGGATATAGTCACTATATCTAATTGACTAAGATGCATTTTTGGGGATCCTAGGACGAGCAAGGATTTGGGGCCCCTAAAAATTCAAATCAGCTATATCTAATTTTAAAGGCTAGAACCTTTAAAATTTTATTTTTTATCTAGCACTTTAATAAAAACCCATTTTTTCTTATTAAAATGTTTATAAAAGTTGAAAACTGATAGTTTTCAACTTTTATAAAAGAATAGAATCGCGGGGCCCTAGACGCGGCCTAGTCGGACTATTGGTATATCGTTAATAAATAAAATGTTAACTTAAGTTTCCTATTTTTTTTTTTTTGTTTAATGTGCTAAGAAAGAAAAACTATATTATTATATCATATGTTAAAATACAGTTAACAAAACAAAAAAAAAAAATAACTGATATCCTTTGTAATTTTATTGTGTAAAAATATTATTCTGAGAAGAGGTCCGTGGCCTTCTCCTAATAGACAAAGAGGTCCATGGAACAAAAAAAAGGTTAAGAACCCGTACTATATTCAATTAAAATCAAAACTTTTCAAGAATCGTTCATCTATAGTTCAGCCTGACCTTATAAATTCAAATAATAATTAAATTAGGTTATATTACTATTTATTGGAAACCGAAAATAATATTTTAACACAGTTATCAATCACAATTTTTTAAACATTCTGACTCCCACCTTAGCCAACTGTAGGAATTTTGGAGTTTTAGATCTGGGGTTATATTACCCGAAGAATTTGTGATTAGAGAGAAAGTTGTGATAGAAGTGATATCTATTGATAATTAATAATTATCAATAGATATCACTTCTATCACAACTTTCTAAATATTATTCTGAGAAGAGGTCCGTGGCCTTCTCCTAATAGACAAAGAGGTCCATGGAACAAAAAAAAGGTTAAGAACCCGTACTATATTCAATTAAAATCAAAACTTTTCAAGAATCGTTCATCTATAGTTCAGCCTGACCTTATAAATTCAAATAATAATTAAATTAGGTTATATTACTATTTATTGGAAACCGAAAATAATATTTTAACACAGTTATCAATCACAATTTTTTAAACATTCTGACTCCCACCTTAGCCAACTGTAGGAATTTTGGAGTTTTAGATCTGGGGTTATATTGCCCGAAGAATTTGTGATTAGAAAGTTGTGATAGAAGAGATATCTATTGATAATTAATAATTATCAATAGATATCACTTCTATCACAACTTTCTCTCTAATTAATAATTATTATTAATTAGATAATTGATAATTAATAATTATTATTAATTAGATAATTGATAATTAATAATTACCAATCATGTTATGCGTAAAGAATATAGTCTGTATTTCAAAATAATAATTCAATTATAATTGGTATTATATTTTTTCTTGATATACATAGTACATTATACAATCCATTCTCAGCTGATTTACTGTATTAAATTTTTACGAAGAGTTAAAATCTGCCGACTAAATTTCTGAGGCGAATGTCTCACATCCACACCCTCCCACATCCCTGCAACCTTGCCATCAGTCGCATCAATATTGGACCAGATGTTTGGGCTATACAGGTATACTTCCTCCTGACATTTTACCATTGTTTCGAAATGCGTTATATGCAAATGAAGGAGCTACATTACACACAAAATTTACTCCCGCGTCGATATCAGGAGAGCGAATCAAACTAAAAAAAAAAAAAATTGATCTAAATTGGACTACTGGGGTCTGAGCTATTTGGATTTGAAATTTCCGCAAAAATATGCTGTGTGGAGATGTTTCTCTTGAATCGTGGAAAGTGCTGCCTCGTTTTTCATGATCCAGGAGAAACTGATAGCGGTTAAGAATGAGCTTATTGCTTTAAATTATTAAGAGCTGGTAAATAAAGTTCTTAATGACATTAATGATACTTTACTATCAGCAGAGATGTTAATTATGATAAGTTCGCAGACTTATCCAACTTATAGGATCACACAGTAGGCCTACTTGTCCTACATCTTTTCCCATATAATTTCTTTGAACTTTGTTCCCTAATCTCTTTCATTTACTCATGTCTACCCGACGTTTTTTCCATCTCCTTATTCTCCAAGCTATCTATCTACTTAGAATACCAGTGGGAATAGCTTATGATAAATTCTCGATGGATGTAATCTTATATATATATATATATGAATACAATATTTATTTACGAGTATTGTACACATATATTATTAAATGACATTTATTAAAAATACAAACAAATCTTGCTTTTACTAGCAACTATTTATTTGTTGTTGAATATTATACTAACAAGTAAGACGAAATGAAGTTCCTCACAATTAATAATTCTGACTGCAACCATAATATATATTATTAGTAAACGTAAAAAAAACGGCAGAAAAAAATCTTTTATTTAAAAAAAAACGTTTTCGACTACTTTCAACTGGTCTGCATCGGTTTAAGTTAGGAAGAACCGTTACACAGAGAGCCGGGACGTTTCTCCAGCTGGCATTAGCGAAAATGCGATTTTTCAAAAATTGCGATTAATGTATCTTTTGGCAAACGCTTTGTTTGTATTTACAATTCTGCCCCGACAAAAAAAAAATAGCAAATAAAAATAATTTAGCTACAGTGACATAGTAAATTCCACTCTAAAAAATTGTTTTTTTAAACGGAACAGGGAAGAATGGCACTGAACTCGGACACGTATAAGCAAGAGTTCAATGCCTGATGAATACCGCCGAAAGCCATCTGATAGCTTTTAATTTACTGTTTACGAATATTGTAATCTCCTAATTCGAAAAGATTTTCGATTAAAAATGCAGTTGTCCTTGCTAATCTGTCGTCGAAATGCAAATATTTGCAATGATATTTTTTTCAATTATTCGATTAACAAACTTTAACGATTAAACATTCGCAAACTGTTTATCCTTCTCTATGTATATATTAATATATTTTTAATGACTTAAAATTATCAGATAGGATTTGCTTTAGGAATTAGCAAAACAAGTACTTTAGATGCCACATTTTCAGGGGCTATATTCAATGATAGAGAGAAATATTCAGAGAATGTGAGCAAAAGTTTTATTTCGCTTAGATACGACCCTGCTCCGAGGGCGAATGATATCGGCATATCAAAAAATTCGAGATAAGCCCGACGAGAGATTTATCGGAACCAATGTGCAAAATTACATAATAATAGTTTGCTGCGTCACGTTAGCGCATGGCCATTTAATATAGCTACAGGTTATACAGATTTTTAAGATCTATATACACACTCCTCGTATATTTAAGATTCCAATTCTATCCCCATCCGTAGCTTGAATACATCATGTTTCCAACAAATTAATTTATAATAGTTACATTTTACCATGTTGATTATCCGTTGCTACGCAGCGCTAACCAACGCGATGCAACACACGATAGTGCGGCGCCAAAACAAGCTGCATTATGGTGACACTTTGTTCATCTCTAACTATATTCGCCATTCATTCATTCACGAATTTTGATCCCCTTATGAAGGCGAGATTATAAAAACTGAAACATTACTTACGAGATGTGCGACGCGCCTGGCCAGTCGCGAGATAGGATGCGTCAATTCGCGCGGTGCGGATGCATGTAATATACATATTCGCCATTTACTTAAAAAATCACTTGTCTAATCAATTTTGCTCATATTTATATTTTGGTGCACGATCGATCATTTAAAAAATTTCTTCTTTGCATCCTGCTGGGTTTGAATGTATATCGTATGTCCTGATATTATTTCTCTAAACTTTGAATATACTACTTACCTCGATCGCTGAAACGTGTGACCAAAATAATTTCTTTTTTCGCTACTAATGATGTCGATGGAAAAATATTATTATTATTTCTTACTTTCTTTCGCGCATATCTTTGGCACTCGTAAAATTTTCAGAAATAATTCAGAATAATGTTTTGACGGATAATAATGCCCGAAGTAAAACCGTATCACCTCGTATCAATACTGTACTATATTTAAACATAAGAATTCATTCAGAATCGTTTTATTTTCTTTTAATGTTACATTTGTTTCTTAAGACAATTTCCCCATCTCGATTCCGACATTTAATGCTCAAAAATTTTATCATCATTTAACATCTCCAAGCGTTATTCAGCGTTATAAACAAAACCAAATTCCAAAGTTCACCGATGAAAATAATGGTTTCTCAATCATACTTAGAAAATATTTAAGCAAAACAAATTTTCTTACACGAGTTAAACTAAAATACTTATTGGGAGAATATTGTTTTTGGAGCAAATTAAAAATAAAACACAATATAGTACTGTATATCTCGAGCTCAGAGTGGCCAGTCTATTCATAAAATTAATTAAATTAGTACATGTTGAAAAATCGCTGTACTTTAATAACAAATGTATATAGACTATAATCAATTTTTTCTCTATATATTTTTTGTATTAGAAGCTGATTGTAATCTATTGAGAAAAAATGTAGTAAAGAGAAATCACAATATTTGGGATGAAGCATCTCGACTGCTTACGAAAGCGACAGATTATAAAAACTAAAGCATTACTTACGAGATGTGCGACGCGCCTGGCCAGTCGCGAGATAGGACGCGTCAATTCGCGCGGTGCGGATGATGCATGTAATATACATATTCGCCATTTACTTAAATATACAGCACCGTATTGTACATGAAAACATTATTTTATGAGCAGTCACACATAGAAAAAGATCTTCAGCAATAAATGTCAGACCATATAGTTTATATCAAACAACTTAACAAACGATTTAAAAATATCATGAAAAAAATTTCGTTTTTTAATTAAATAACTTATATAAACTCATTTACCTTTATAAAAATTGTTTTCCTTCCAAGATTTCCCGTCTTATACAATAGCATATAAGTAATACAGTTTTCAAACACTATAATGTATTATACTCAAGATAACTTAGAAATAGTTGTGTAACAGCTGCACAACTCCACCTGGCTCTGCAGGAGACACTGGTACCTGCAGGGCCATACACTAAGATATCTGTAACTAGGATATAATGAACATCTGTTCTCAAGAAAAAGTTTCTTTCGTTGGCAGATGTAAAATAGAAAATATTTTCCTGATGTATTTTATATATTTTGCAATTATATTTAAATCTATAATATACAGAATATAGTATTTTAAAAGCTTAAGAGAAAAATCATTATTAAATCAACCATACCATATTTTTTATCTAACGAAAAATAATTATTTAGTTAACAGGCAAAATTTTTATAGTCAGAGTTATAAAAATCATCTTAAATCTATACTATACATCATAATTAAGATATGAGCCTCTCAGAAGACAAACTGATTAACTCTACTTTCTCAATTTTAGTATCCAAACACACGGATTAGTGCAATCAGGGACTTTCAGAGAAAAATACAAGGCCTGGGGCAACTAATATTTGAAGCCCTTCAAAAAAGACAAAATTGACAAATATACAGCGGTAAGTGTACAAAAAAAGTGAAAACATTGATAGAGAACTTCAAATTCTGACAAACACTGAAGCTCGAACAGTATAGAAACATACAAATATATTTTTTCTAACATATTGAGTTATAAATTGAGGTCCTTAAAATCGTGAGACACGGGGCAACCGCCCCTCTTGCCCCTTCTCTGATAGCCACTGAATGCAATCATGCAGATATTAAACCTAAAAAATTTGCTGAAAGTGGAGTTAATCAGTTTGACTCTTGAGAGACTCATATTTTATTCATATGAATGAAAATTAGTGCAAAGTTTGCAAAAAAAAATTTGCAGGTGTGATTTTGAATATAAATATTGTATGTTCCAGAAAAAAAAATCCTTCAGATTGAAAGAAAAATTATTCAAATTTTAAAAGAATTATAAAAACTTTCGAATGATACTAATATATATATATAAATACTGTATCCACAAATTTATTTATACTTTAAAAATGATAAAGTATCGACTCTTGAGAGACTCATATTTTATTCATATGAATGAAAATTAGTGCAAAGTTTGCAAAAAAAAATTTGCAGGTGTGATTTTGAATATAAATATTGTATGTTCCAGAAAAAAAAAATCCTTCAGATTGAAAGAAAAATTATTCAAATTTTAAATAGAATTATAAAAAACTTTCGAATGATACTAATATATATATAAATACTGTATCCACAAATTTATTTATACTTTAAAAATGATAAAGTATCAATAAAAAACAAGCCAATATATTTACTAAACAATTTAAAGAGAAATTTAAGCAATATCAATACATTAAATATGCATTAAAAATGATTTTAATACTATTTAACTGAAACAAAATTCAACATAAATTTAATTATAATAATATTCTGAAAATAATTTTATACAAAAGAATTTATTCGAAATTTTTAATTTAATCTTTTAAAATAATTTAGCTTTAATAAAAATTTTAAACTGAACTGAAATATAGCTGGCATAAGATTGTGTGTTTTGAATTTTTCACTTTATTCAAGATATTAAAAATTAAGTACGGAGGTGTAAAATAACATCGGCAACTTGCCAAGTTAAGAAACCAACACTATTTTCCTACAGTCAATACACATAATTACTTTATCGCATAATCGTTTATGTAATACAACTCTTATGTGTTTTCCTACAGTCAATACACATAATTACTTTATCGCATAATCGTTTATGTAATACAACTTTTTATTATACTGCACGAAAAACATCGAATTATATAAATCCAATAAAATCAGAAAGTTTTTAATAAACTCACCTCCTATATTAAAAAAATATAAAGTTGTTTTGTCTATGCTTCAGACTTACGGGAATGTTGGTGTACCTCTCGAGACTGAGTCACACGAGGCCCAACAAAAAACAAACAAAAAAAAAAAAGAGACTTGTTTTCCATTGCGGGAAATGACGTGTTACGCGCCAATCTTTAGTTTAACAATAATGGCGCTAACGATAGCGAAGAGGCCGATTATGACACACCTTTCGACGATGACCCTCTAAATATTCGGCCGACCGAAACTGTTCACGATAATAAAATCGTTCACGTGATTTCTTATGCAGGAAACCCCGTGACCGATATCAGTAATGCCTAGATGAACAAGATACGATGTAATCTCCAAGCAAACAAGCTAAATTTACGAATTTATAAGTATCGGTAAGCGTTATATTTTCGTGAACTACACTAATTTCAAGGTTAGGAGAGAAATACGATCTGATATGTGCCTCCATTTGTTATTCTCCAGCACTTAACTGCTACATCTCTATAATGATACCAGTTGCAACATCTAAAACTGTACAATGGTTCGGCAGGTACAATATCCTGTCCCCGTTTTGTCTGCACTTAACCTTGATGCGTAGTATTAAAAGAAAATGGTTTCCGGTCAAACGAATAAAGGAAAAAAGCCGATAATTCACGATGACTAATAGTACTGTATAGTTAATAAATTAATTATATAAGTTTATTTCATGTATCGAGTGTATTAGTAATACTACAGTTATGCTCCGCTTCAGTAAGTCTTTTGACATCAAACTAAAGGTATGAATATTGTAAAAAATCGAAAGGAACGAAAATCCCATTTCGAAAAAACATAATACGGGTAGAGGAAGCGTGTCAACGAACTTTAATTCACAAATAATCCCCACCCTTTCGGGCTATTGTGGAGTTGTAGTTCCAGTCTGGAAGAGATGTGTATACACTAAGGAGAGACTTATACAGCTGTTGAGATAGGATGAGGTCATGAGGCCGGAGGGTGAATGGGCGTGAGCTGATATACGCAGTGAATCACAAGCTAAACAGTAACAAAATTCACGCTAAGTACTGGATGAAGAAATCCGGATTTTTCGGAGTTTGAAAATTATCAATCGTTCACTTTGTTACAATTCCTCACCGCAAAATAACGAAATACTAGTGATTACTATTATTTCCTGTTTATTGAGGAGTGTTGATATGTCATCCTACTGAAACCAAAACCGGAAAACATTTTATATTTATAAAAACGTTAAATTATTGAAAAAATGATAGAAAATTTGGTGTGTTTGCAACTAAAATTTCCTTTGTTCTTTAAATTATCTCGGATTTAACACAGAAAATATAATACTGTATGCAGAATTCATTCAAGGACACACATGCATCTACTAAAATATAAACAGATGTTTATCTGTAACATATGGAGCACAATATACAGAACAGTTAACATTTCAGTATTAACACACGTTTTCAAAATGAACCTATTTACTGTACTTATATTCCTCACAAAGTCAATTTTTTAAACCGTGAATTTTTTACTTGCTAAAAAAAAGGCAACATCAAAATATCACATATTTTTAAATAATTTTTTTGATATGACCTATTTTAAAACATATTTTTTAATTTTTATTGAGTTATCAAAAATATTGCTACATTTAAAAAAGGTTCAAAATGTGTCTGCATTTAAAAAAATTTAAATTATTTACAGTATCTCACTATAAGAGAAGTGTGATAAGGCCAAATATTAATAAAGTTATTTTCAGTTATAAAATAAAATCTATAATGTTTGCAATAAAAAAAAAATGCACTCTTCAATAAATCAAAAGTGTTTTAATCAAAACAATGGCATATATTAAATTTCTTTAATATCAGCACAAATTTCTTATTTCTGTTTAATTAAAATTTAAATCAATGTTACGAAAATTATATTATTTTTTGAATTTAAGCCAGAGAGAAAAATTGTGTAATATTGTGTAGGCACTTCACAAATTATGTAAGACTTACATTCATGGAAATGTTACATAAGTCAAATTTAATGGCATATATTAAATTTCTTTAATATCAGCACAAATTTCTTATTTCTGTTTAATTAAAATTTAAATCAATGTTACGAAAATTATATTATTTTTTGAATTTAAGCCAGAGAGAAAAATTGTGTAATATATAGGCACTTCACAAATTATGTAAGACTTACATTCATGGAAATGTTACATAAGTCAAATTTATCTATGAAAATTATTAAAAACTGTATTCGATCTCACTTTAACCAGCTGCATTTTCAACCTATGGGTGGAGAGAAAAACAAATAAAAAAAAAATAAAAAAGGCATTTGGAAGAGAAAAAAGTGTTTGAAACTGCAGTAAGATATAAATCTCACTTTAACCAGCTGCATTTTCAAGCTATTGGAGAAAAACAAATAAAAAAAATAAAAAAGGCATTTGGAAGAGAAAAAAGTGTTTGAAACTGCAGTAAGATATATCAAACAGAAAGATAATTCATCTGCCATTGATATAATTCTTACGAATAGCATGATTTTGCTTTAAAAAATGAATTTAAATCAAAAAGAAAATAAAGGTTACTGATTTGGTTTAATAAACCTTTATATACAACATATTTTATTTAATTTATAACTTTTAATGGCATTTTGTATATACAATACTGTATTTTTGGATTAACTTGGCCATTTGTTTATTGATCTAAGATCCAACTCCATAGAAACCTGATAAGAGAGAATCTACTGTATTATTTTTGTAAAAAAATTATGCATTGTATAATTTATATAGCCTATCTACAAGGTAGGAAATACAAATATATTATTATTTGCATCATAGAATATTTATTAAAACAAAATTTACTATTAAAAGTTAACTATCAATAGTATTATTATTATTGATTCTTGTTATAATTGTTTGTTCATTGTTAATAAATCATTGTTGCAATTCTATTGTGTTAAAATTATAGTATTGCACTATATACTAAATTATAAAAATAATTTTTAAGAGATTTTTGCATGTCAAAATTTATATAAAATTGAAATGACAAGAGTAGGAAGCTCCTGCACTTTATAATTTATTTTTGTGTGAAAACAGGGGGAGAATACAGGGAATCTCTGCTTATTATGGCAATTCACATACTGTTATCATTTTGTAACAGCTGCAGTTGGCTAATCATGTTTGCTTGCATCTAGATTTATGCTTGATTCAAGGTTCCACATCTGATTTTTCAGATTTATCCAGAAATTAATTCATTCTTCATCAATTGCCCACAATAGTATGGAATACTAGAATGGCTCCTACTGCAAAATAGCCTCCAATTTGGAAATTATGTAAAGAAGAGAATAATGGTGTAATGCCATCATACTAATGCTTATATAGTTAGCTATTTGGTTTCATTTCAAGTATTTTTTGTAATACAATAAATCACATATTACGAAGGAATTCATTAAAACAAACTTACACAGTTTCCTAGCTGTATATTTCAGGTAAAAGTTGAAAATAACCCACATCTATTAATGCCTGATGTTGATAATGTTATATTGCACAAATAAAAAACTCAACAGTTTTATAGCAGAACTTTGTGTTTGCAATGTGACATCATAAGGAAAGTCATTTATTATCTTTTCATCTTGTTCTAAACAAGCTAATTTTTAGCATTTAATGTATATAAAATTGCAGCAAAAATTCATTTTCTATCATAGCTGCATTCAATTTCACTAAATTTGTTTATTTTTATAAACTTTTACATGCTAATGTAACTATACTATTATACAATCAGCTTTTGTTTCCACCTGGTAATTTTTTTATTTTTACCTGTTTTTTTGTTAGCAAAATGTATATTTTCCTCATTTTAAGGATATTGAATTTCCGTATAAACAAGTTTTTTAGAAACCAAATGCTTTTATTATATCAGACCAATAACAAAACAATTGAAGCAAAATGAAAATAAGATTTACAATAAATTATTTATATGCTAAATTTCTAATATTAATTTCAAACATGATTATAAAATATTTATATTAAATAAAATATTAAACATTGTAAAATTTAATTCAAAATTCAAACAAGAATAAATTATTTTTATTTAGTACAAGTATTTTTTTATGAAAAAAATAAATTTTAGAATTGAAATACAGAAATTATTCTTTTAATAGTTGATGTTATGAAAATATAAGCTTATTTTCAATTTTTTAAATGGTCAACAATCAATATAAATAGTTTTCATAAGAACAGCATAAAAATGTACATTATTATTTAGATACATTACATAATTCTGTAAATAAAAGTATTAATAATTAAAAGGATATTAACTCCTTTTAGTTAGTCTTTTTTGTTAGTTATTAAAAAAAAAGAAAGGAATTCTTGATTAAATTACATATAATATGGTGGAAGCATTTACAGATTTATTGTTATTAAATTATAGAAAGCTTTATAAAATAAAAATTCAGCATTTGATACTATTAAAATCAGGAAATTTGTTTTTTCTGATTTTTTTATGTAAAGATTAAAATTTTTTGAATTAAAGTAATTAGCTTAAATCTAAATATTTTGAAATTGAACATTTTTGTTTTAAATATCAAATCGAAAATTAAGAATTGAAATTTTAGTAATTACATTAAAAACTTTTCTCTGACTTTAAGATAGCTTATTAATTTTATTTTAATGAATATAAAAAATGTATCAGAATATTATTTATTGCTCAATTTGCTTAATTTTTACATTTTTGGAAAAGTATTTTGGGTAAAATTAATTATTTCTTAAAAATAAGAAAAATCAAAAATAACTAATTGTATTTTTAATCATGTTGTTGACTGAATATTTTAAATTACATTTTCTTATTTATTCTTTTGAAAATTATATGTTTTTAAAATTCTTAAAAAATGGGAACATAAACATTTTGAAAAAATTGCTCAGTTAAAAATGGATCAAAATTAAAAAAAAAACATGAAAATTGTATTGTTTTAATTTTTTGAATTTGTATACTATTTAAGAGTGAAGTTTTGTGTTTTATGCATATTTGCAATCTGAAATTTTTTGAAGTTAATCTTGCATAATAGTATTGCTTTTCATATAGAGTTAAGTGGTACTAAGTCTGTGAAACACAGTTAATTTATCTTGGGAAGTTTTGTGTTTTATGCATATTTGCAATCTGAAATTTTTTTGAAGTTAATCTTGCATAATAGCATTGCTTTTCATATAGAGTTAAGTGGTACTAAGTCTGTGAAACACAGTTAATTTATCTTTAATTATTTGTATTTTCTTTTAATTATTCTTTAGAAATCAATTATAAATTGAAACTTGATTCTGTCAAGTCTTCTCTATCAAATAAACATTTCCAAACTTTTAATTATTCTTTAGAAAGCAATTATAAATTGAAACTTGATTCTGTCAAGTCTTCTCTATCAAATAAACATTTCCAAATACTTTTCTGTTTGTTTTATATATATATATATTTCATGTAATCTGAATATAGATTAATTAAAATGTAATTAAATTATATCATAATAAAGCTTCTTACAATTTGTTTCTGTCCTATGTTTACCAGTTACTAACCTATTCTTCAGACTAGAATTATTGATTTTTTTCTTTTAATCATTTAGATCAGAGATGCATATCTAGTTGAAACAACTTATCAGTGCCATATTTTTGGGCTCTAGGCAAAAGTAAAATATGGGGCTCCCTTTAAAATTATTATAAGGAATGTAAAAAACAGAAAACAACTTAAAAAAATTCACTTAGACAATTGACAAACATTGCATAAACATAAGCATGATCTGCAAATAAGTCTTTGCATTATGCAGTTGCTCCTCTAATCAGCGATAATTACTTTCTAGTTTATAAATTATTACACTGAAAGTAATTTTTCATCATGTTACAAGTATTTTATATTCTTAAAATCTTCCAATTGTATACTTTAACAATACTTTTGTCCAGTCTACCCAGTTACATTTTATATAGGCCAAAAAATTTCCACAACTCAATGTTTATTTTTTTTATAGAAAAATTGTTAAAATTCATGTTGGTATATCTTTGATAAACTTGAGTTATGAAAAATTTCATAAATACATTAATTTTTTTTTTGTTAATTTTACCCCTTTGAACATCAAGTAAATAAGTCACCTAGTTTATCTGCATAACTATTTATATATATCAAAGAAAAATTTTTGTAATTAATAACAGAATATTTCTTAAAATTAAAACTTAAAATAGCACATACATTAATAAACTTTATAAAAAAACATTCATTTTATTACAAGTTTTTAAAAATAATTTTATCAATCTATATATACTCGTGATATATGATGATGTAATTAAGAAAATAAAGCCAAAAATCTTTGCTTTCTAATCCATCTAGCAATTTGCTAATGTGCTACTAAGTTTATATGATGATAATTATCTAAACTAGAAGTATAAAGGCGGGCATCTACTGTCCTGGTTTCACCGACCGGAATTGCCGAGTATCCATTTAGCTGTCGTTGAAAACAGAAGAGAAGTGTACATTTCACTGGCAGCCATCTAGCTGGCAAACGAGAGGACCAATGAGATAATTCGTAAGATTTACCAAAACTAACCAATTGCCGAGGAGCTAACATAATTTGTCAGAATAATAATGGCTTCTCTGGGTTTTTGTGGAAAATTCTGTTATTTTGGTGATTACAGTTTTTCCAGTAAAATGTCTAGAGACAATAATTTTAATAAAGCGAAAAATTGATTAGAATTGTTTGGATTTTTCTTTACCTGCTTAAAAAAAAAACAATTCATCGCTTAAAAGTCGACTGATCTCGATAGATAAAAGGTATAATATACATTTTATCTAGTTTTATATAATGAAATATATCTTGATGTTGAATATTTTAATTTATTTTTTAACATAAAATCATTAAATTTGGCTATACATCACAATAAACATGCGTGGTGATCGTGCCACTAGTCAAAGATTAAAATGAATGATGTCATTATTAAAGTTTTATCCGATTGGTCGAAAGCGATTTGCCGAGTCCGGCAGCCGGCAGAATTTAAACTTAACAGACCGGCCCGGTAAACGGCAAAATTGGTAGCCCATCATGTGGTTACCATGGAAACTGCTGGGTGTCCAGTAAAATCAGAACAGCAAACGCCCGCCTTAAGTGGGAAATTTGACAATTATTAAGCCAAAATCCCGCTTCTACCAATGGTTTTAGTTTGTATAGCTTTTTTAAAAATTACATAGCCAAACTAGGAGGATACTATCTTTTTCTATAGATCACAGATATATTGGTCAGGATATCCAAGTACAGTTATGTGAAAAATAAGTAGTTATATTAGTTAATGAGCTCAGAATCATCTATATGCGGAAGTGTAAATCTAATCGGCAGTGGCAAATGAGATGTATACATACTGATTAAATTGCAGGAGTTAATGAAGATATATGATAGTAGATTAGATTGGTAAATTGAGCTCATGGAACATGTATATATAATGCATATCAATTTAAATGAAATTAAACAAAAGATATTTTTATTTAAATAAAAAAGTATCACAAAAAAAATAAGATCAATGGACTACCTATCTAAAAATAGTAAAGTGAATATTAATGATTTTACTGTGTATATACTCATATTCCTGCATTGGTATTTCAAAATTCTAAATAAAAAAATTTTTATTTATCCTTAATCTTCATTACCTTTAAATTTCACTATTAGAATCAAGCATCATTAGGAAATTTTTAAATATATGTTGCATATGATCATTATAAAAAACTTTTGATGAAAACTTTACGCATGCTACTAAATAGCATGCAATATGAATCCTTTCTATTGATACTTATATTCTATCTGTAAGAGTGCTAGAAAATTTCTGGATTATGTCCAAAAAATCTTAGAAAATAACTCCAAATTCACCCAATTTGCTTTACTTGCTGGATATATTAATTTTTATGATTGTTGAGTTAAACAGTATGCAGCTGAGGAAAATAGCTATATGAAAAATAACTGAATGATCATCAGTTTCTGGTATAATTCACATCATGGTTGATATTGATTTTAGATAGAAGATAATAGACATAATATTTAAAAAGTAACCAATAAAAATAAAAATATTTACATTGAGTCTCTGTTGCTATGCTGTCAACTTTTATATATAAATTTTCCTTCTCACTGTGATGTGATGATGAAAATGGTCCCCCAAAATTGTAGGCTCCAATATTTGCCTGCATAAGAGCAAATATAGTATTTAATTTAATTGTAATTTTATGAATATTAATAAATTTAATTACAAATATTCATAAATTTTTGCTTACTGGATATATTACTACGTAAAATATATATATACTGCGACATGGGATGTTTCTTCTTCCCTCGTCATCTAAGTCCAAACTTCCCCGTGCATCAAAATTTAAGTCCTTATCAACTGCCCTAATCCATACTTTTATTTTTATTTCCTTATGCTCCAACCAATTCAACAACCCTTGCATAGCATCCATAGAAAATTATTACTTTTATTAATAGCAAACTGATTACTTACAGAAAATAACAATATAATTAACTGCTAGTCCTTCTTTTTTACAATTAACAACAACATACATAAATACAACCAGACATAGTACTAAAGACCTGGACTGTCCAACTGACATAACGCACATCTACAAAGCACAATCGAAAGACATTGATAGCCAGCTTCTGTTGCCACTTATATGACGTATCATTTACATAACATTTCCATTTAATAAACAAATCTTTTATTAATTTATTATTATATAACTTAACTTATTGTCCTATTATTATTATTAAATAACAAAACTCCTGAAATTAATCCAAAAAGTCTCTTAAATATTTTTAGTTCTTACTGACGACACCTCCATACCTGTTCAATATGGCGACCAATCCTTCCTCCCAGTACATACAAGGTAATTTCCTTTCTTTTACCAAAAAAGACATCATTTTCCTCGGTCCCTTACAATACATTGTATGTATTATATATAAAATACATTAATATTATATATTAACAGAAATTATTGTCACAATAATAAGTTTTAAAAGTTTTGTTCTATTATATGATATTTATTCGAAAATAAATTAAAAATTTTTTTGTATTCTGTTCTAAATGCTGAAGATGGTTGTGTAGCAACTGAAGACGTTTCGTTAAAAAGTTTTTAGTTATTAATTTTCAACTGCAATTTAAAGCTGTTATTTAAAGATGTATTATCGAGATTTGTTAACAACAGTTGAAAATGAAAAATGACGAAATATGACTTAATGGCAAATGAGCTGAGCATGATGTATAAGTTCTGAATAAAGATAATTCCATGTGATGATTTGGGATAGTATTGCAACAACTTACCACAAAAAACATATCAGAGCTATCAAATTGCCTCTGAACATATAAGCATACATTCAGACTGGTATCTTCAAGATGACTCTGGAAAGCATCTCCTTTGAAAAGAGATGCAGATTTGGCAAAGAAAATATGGAAGACATTGTTGAAAACCTACTGAAATGGCTAGAGATGAGGCTGTTTAAAAAATGAAATAACAGTAACACTATAATTGAATTATTAATTAAAACAACAAAAAGTGGGAAATTTCATGATATTTAACAAATTTATGAACTACATTTTGGAAATTATGTAACACTCGCTTTAAAAGTAATACAGGAATGTGGGGCAAAACCGGGTACTTCTGTATCTCCATAAAGACCACTGCAATATAGTAGTGAACTCACAGATTACTTCTAAATCATGATTATACCATTAGGAACTGAATTGGAGACAATGGTGCCCGCTAGTTCTTTGCTAAAATTTTTGAAAGTTTTTGTGCTGAAATATTTCAATTGTTGTGATTAACATATACCATTCTGTAGTGCCATATACACAAAGAATCATTATCAATAAGTATACCTCTGATATTCATTAATTTTTAAGAAATATTTTGACATATTAATCAATATTTTACCGCATCATCGAAAGTAGATACAACATTTTTATTAAAACATATCGAAGTGGAACAAAACCAGATAGTACCCATACCTCAGCAGTCAATATACCTGGAAAAAAGATAAGAAGGTTCTAAATGAAAATTTTTTAAACCACAAAAATCAGTGAGACAAAAGGGGAAAGCATAAAAGCAAACAAAAGAGAAAAGTAAGAAATTGAAACAAAACATTGAAAATATAGAATTGTCCTCAGAAGAGGAAGAAAATATTGAAGCTTACATATTTAGTAATGAACTACAGTGGTACCTCAGTATACGTCCTTAATCCATTCCAGATCTTTGGACTTCTACCAAATGAAATTTTCCTATAAGAAATAAAGGGAAAATGATTAATCTGTTCCCACAAAAAAAAATCCTGTTGTTATTGCCATATTATACATTGATCGGATTGTACAAAATAATTTAAACACTGCTTAATACTAAAATACATAAATACAAAAGCAATTACAGTAGATGAAAAAAAAATGAAAATTTAATCTCGCTACCTTGCTGAGAAGAGTCGAGTGCCTATTAGGATGGTATTGAGAAGGTAGGAGGAGATGTTATTGCTTGGAAGGAGAATCTAATTCCAATAAAACTTCAGGAATCTGAAATTCTGATGTTTTTTTCTCTTTCTGTTTTCTCTCTCTTTTCCCTACTTGGGCCTTGTTGAGGTTCACCAGGTTTGACTTTTACTAAAAATCTGTCCAAAGAACTTAGTTTCTGCCTTCTCCTCAGGATGTTTCAGAAATATGACATTGTCTGGTCATTAAAGACAATGCTATTACGACTTATTATAATTTTTATATAAAGAATGTGTTTTTTAAGAGAACACATAACAGACTCATACAAGTTCTAGCACACGAGTCGGTCGTATTCCAAACAAAAGTCGTATACCAAGTTGGACTTATTCCAAAGCAGATTTATACTGAGGTACCACTGTACTGTATATGCACATTCCAAATCAAAGAAAGGATAGATCAAGTGTTGCATGTGTGAGGGTGGGACCATGAGGATTGTTCAAATACAGAGGAAGATGATGACTCATTTATATGTGACTTTCATGGCTAAAATAAGAAACAGTGTTTTCTTAATTTTTGTAAATAAAAATTTTGAAAATGTGGACAAGTACAAATGGATGGGGTGGGGTAAAACTGGATATCCATTATTCAAATGGATATCCAGTTTTACCCCACCCATAGGGCAAAATTGGGAATTTGCACTATTTAAAAAATCTACCTAAGGAGTAAACACATTTTTGATGTAAAAAACCAATAGTTTTTGATAGGTTAATACCATCGTTGGTTAATCCTTATCAGAAACTATTGACAGCCTAATAACATAATTTTGAAAATTTTTCTGTTCAAATACAAAAAAATATCTGAATTTAAAGCCAAGGTACCTGTTTTGCCTCATTTTCCTGTATATTCAACTATATTTATCAAACTTACCAAATTAATTTAGGAATTATACATAATCCCTGGTAAAAGTGAGAAATTCTGGCATATTTATCAAATTTATAAACTTCATTTGGGAATTATGTAAAATTGCCGGTAAAAGTGAGAAATTTACTGAAATTTATCAAACTTATCAAAATGATTGGTGATTATGCTTGATCACCATTTAATCACTTTTACTGTAACATATATACATATACAAATGCACTTGTCAATTCTAAGCTCTCTGTAAGGTATGTCATATAACTCTTATATAAAATTTTTAAAGTTTCAATTAAATCATGCAGTTGTTTGAAACATCTCATTCCATTATTGAACAATAACGTTTAGATCAAAAAATGAATTAATGTTATCATTCCTTCAATTCCGTTGTTTATTAGAACTCCGCCTGATGATGGTGTAAACCGAAAGCGTTTGCGGAATTTTTTATTAATAAATATTTTATTTTACTGCAGACAGTGCTAGTTTTTGTTTATTCTTAAGTATTTAAGTTAAGCAGTTGTTTTAGATAGTTACAAATGTTATCACTTATGATATCAGAAATCTAGGAATGTACTTGTAACTTATAACACTAGGTCAGTGGGGATTTTGGTTTCAGTGAAAGCCACCATTTTCAGTATTTTAATCCCAACATTAAATGAGGACCTACTGTGTATAAGTACTGCTATAATTTTCTAACCATGCTAGAACAAACCAAAATATGTTATACAGAGGTTGACTGTATTTTTAATTTTATATTATTAAATAATAATTACTAGCCAAATGACTTCTCTTTTTGGAATATTAAATATTTTCAGAATTTAATGATTAGAATTTTATAATTTAGAATTAGGATGGATGCCACCATCTGTTGGATTAATAATTAATGAATTAATTTTAGGCTAAGATGATGCTATTATTAATTTTAATTTTAGATAATTTTCAAAATAAAAATTTGCCTTGGCTCAGAGTTGAACCAGAATTTTTGGGATATCACCCTAATGCCTTAGGTCAGTGTTTACCAAACTGTGGGGCATGCCCCACTAGGGAGGTGCAAGTCTATGGCAAGGGGGCATGCAAGAATTAACAAAAGCATCATTTTTAAGGCAAACAAGCAAAAAATAAATTCAACTTGATATAAAGAAAATGAATCAGCAAAAGGGTTATAAATACATATATCCATGTACCCAGAATTTCTGTAGTAGCTGTTTTAAAGTCAAAAATATCAATCTTGTTTAGTGATTGAAAAAGAATTGCAAATAGCAATATCTTCAATGACATCCTGATTTGACAGAATTTGTGCTGAAAAACCAGCCCACCATCGCATTAAATATTATGTTGTATTAAACATGTATTCTATTTTTCTTTTTTTTTTTTTGTAAAATTTAATTGTATTAAAAATTATTACACCATAATAAATATATTGATATATTTATGTATAAAAACTTTATTTATACAAAATATGGTATATTGTATTGTATTATTAAATTGTAAATGGAAAGTATTTATAAAATTAGACTACTATGAAAATGATGAGGTGTATCAATTTTTATATGAAAAAAGGGGGATGCAGACATAAAAGCTTGGAAACCACTGCCTTAGCCAATTAGACTAACATGGTAACTGGCAGATATCCATTTTGGAAATTTAATATAGCATTTAATTTCAACCACAAATTGGATACAACTTCCCAATTATTGCCAAGAGGGCTTACAACCAGGATTGCAGAGTCGGATGGCAAATGATCAGACTCCCTGAAATTTGTAAGGTCCAACTCCGACTCCACCCAAAAACCTCTGACTCTGCAACCAAGGATTACAGAATCGGATGAAAAATGATCCAACTCAGACGCCATCTTTTAAAAAAATCCGACTCCAACTCCCAAAAATTTGTAAGGTCCGACTCAGACAGTTTAAAATTCCGACTGTAACTCCACCCAAAAACCTCTAACTCCTGACTCTGACTCTGCAAACCTGCTCACAACTACCAAATCAGTGCTACTGGATATACTGACTCAGTAGTTCTGAGTCCTCTTGTCAATACAGATAATCTTTTGACTTATGATGGGGATTCAGTTTTGAACCCTGCCATTGTAAGAAAGAGAAGAATGGTTGGAAGTTGAAAATACTCAAGTATATGGATTTCTCATTTCTCATATTTACTAGGACAGTATACATTATCTTAATAAACATAAAGAACACAAAACTAAAAGAATCAGACATAAAAAAAGGTTTCTTTCTATTATATCCTATCATTGGATCAGTGATTCAAATTTATTGAATTGCACTGACCAGTCACAGAATTAACAAATATCATTACTGTCATAAATATGTATGGTTATAAGTCAAGGATTATATTGTAATTATGTTAGTGTGTCTGGTAATGCTAGTGTAGGCCATGTTTATTTCCCTCTCAAATTCTTATATAAATATATATATATAGACCGTTTATTTTGAAAGTGATGTAAGTCCATTTTTTAAAAAACTGAAATATTACATTAATTTAGTGTAAACTTTTTATTTATGTAATATCTCATTGTTTTAAAAAATTGGACTTACACCACTTTTAAAATAAACGGTCCGTTATCTTACAGTTCAAGCTAGTACTAATCAAAAGTGGAAAAACATACAAAGTTAGAAGTGCTTTCGACTTTATTAAGTCATCTTCAGCTACATTTTACATATAAAAGATCGTAGAACATAAGAACGCTAAATAGAACATTTCAAAGTTTAAAATATACAAATGATAAAATAAAATACAATAAACATTAATTAAAATTAAGCCTTACCTTAATTACCTTAATTTTAATTAAGGTAAAAAATAATATAAGGTAGAAAATTAAGGTAATGATAAAAAAAATTACCTTAATTTTAATTAATGTTTATTGTATTTTATTTGTATATTTCTAAGTTTGTATGTTTTTCCACTTTTGATTAGTGCTAGCTTGAACTGTAAGATAATTCTGGACTTACACCACTTTTAAAATAAACGGTCCGTTATCTTACAGTTCAAGCTAGTACTAATCAAAAGTGGAAAAACATACAAAGTTAGAAGTGCTTTCGACTTTATTAAGTCATCTTCAGCTACATTTTACATATAAAAGATCGTAGAACATAAGAACGCTAAATAGAAGAATTCAAAGTTTCAAATATACAAATGATAAAATAAAATACAATAAACATTAATTAAAATTAAGCCTTACCTTAATTACCTTAATTTTAATTAAGGTAAAAAATAATATAAGGTAGAAAATTAAGGTAATGATAAAAAAAATTACCTTAATTTTAATTAATGTTTATTGTATTTTATTTGTATATTTCTAAGTTTGTATGTTTTTCCACTTTTGATTAGTGCTAGCTTGAACTGTAAGATAATTCATCTAAGTGGAAGTTCTCTATTAACGTTAAACGGTCCATATATATGAGAGAAATGAGCATAGCTGACACTAGCACTCCTGGATGGACTAACACTATATATATAGTGATAGTACATTTAATACTATAGTATTAAATGTATAAATATATTATACATATATATACATATTATACATATAATCTTATACTTATTAAAACATATAAACTTTAATTAAAGTACTTTTGGCTTTATCCAATTTTAATTATTAGAAATGTATTCTAATTCGTAAAAATTCTCAAATTGAATAAATATTAAATTTTTAATTTTCAGACTACGGCATATTATGTTATAACTCCTGGCGCAAAAATAAACAATAAAAAAATAAAAACCCATCTAATGCCCTTCAATAGTACCACTATTACTCCCTATTTATAATAGGTCCGTTCGACTCGTATTCCATGTCTGTTTCTTTGATGCCCTAATCTTACGTCTATTTTCCTCGTATTCCCACGCTACACTAACTTTTTCTGGTTCATTATAATTTATAACGTTCAACCCTTTCAATTTATTAGAGAGAATTTCAATAATCTCAGCCACCCTAATTTTATGTGGATCATCGACAACCTTAATCACTTTGGTTTGATCCCAATTCGCAGTGGCATCGTAACTCATCAATCTCTGAGCAATGGCAGTATTACCTTTCTTACCTTCTGCATCAGCTTTATGCTCTTCCACTCTCTTCTTAATGGATCTATACTGATATAATAATAATAAGAGAGAAGAGAAAAATCCCATGGAATATAGAGCAGTTATTTGAAGATAATACATTGGGCCTGAAACTGAAGAAAATGAAAGAGAATGAACATGAAATTAATTACTTAGACCTGAAGATTAAAATTGAAAAAGTGTATACCAAACTAGTATACTAATCGAAAATTTAAACTTAGCACTAACGAGCAGGCCTAAATAAAACTCAAATATTTTATTTCTGAGGAACGTTTTCAGCTTTAGTTCAGCCCTCTTCAACTCAAGATAATACACAGTTTACGTTCTGGAACATAGAATTTAAATACAATAATTCTTAACACATTCAAAATTTAAATTTTTAAACACATTCTAAAAAACATACGTCAGTGAAAAATATAAATTTAAATTAATAAAATTGAAATAATATATTTTTCACTGACGTATGTTTTTTAGAATGTGTTTAAAAATTTAAATTTTGAATGTGTGTTCAATCAGTTTAAAGCAGTTCATTAATAGAACTGCCAAACTTTGGTGGACTTCAAAGTGAATTGCACCATATCCAACAGGCAGACATGATGATGCAAATTTCAAAAATAACCTAATTATATCTAATTTAAATGGAGTACATCTAGCGTATTCACTTATTTTTCAGCTTATGGTTAGGTTAATTTTTAAGCCGCCAATATCATTATAGGATATTCTTTATCTGGCGCAGGCCACTTATAAAGCCTACCACAGATTGGCCAACCTTTTGATTACTTCACCATGGGTTTGGCCAGCCTATGAATCGGCTTCAACATGGTGGGCTCAGACTCTTCCAGAAAACTGGAACTGTGAGACTCGGATCCTCCAAGATAATATGCGAACGCTTTATCACTTTTTGCAATTATGGAACTAGAATGATGTACTTACTTGATTATATCCGAAGAACTGCAGTGAATGAACAGCGTTTCTCGTTCAAAGGTTCCTGATAGAGGATATACTTTTTCGAAACCCTTATTTAGTACAGTATCCAATTCGATCTGTTTTAAATTTATTTTCCAATTTACACCAAAGATATCTTCTCTCATATTTGACAAGATTAATCGACGAAGGCCTACTGACTGTAAAATGCCAATAAAATCATCTTCATGTAATTAATTCCCATCAACGAAAGTATCAGATTTAATCAGATTATACCTGATTATATCTCATACATTCGTTAGTTTTAATCGATTTCCTGATACTTTTAATAATAATAACAGTTCTTATAACAGATATTGTTTTCATTTCGTACATTATGCAAGTATGAAAATAAAAACTCTAAAATTAAAACAAAGAATTGCTAAAAAAATTATATCATAATCTTGAAACTAAATAGTCTTAATTAATATATTTAAATTTCACCTCAATTTTTTCTGTTAAATAATCTTCAAAAAAAATTTTGGCCTTGCGCATAGAGTTTGATTTCTGTGCAGAGAGCATCAATCTATACATATGAAATGTTATGTAACAGTTTCTGGTGGCTTCTTGATCTGAATATCTCAGCGGAGAAACTTCAGTTTGATTTCTGTGCAGAGAGCATCAATCTGTACATGTGAAATGTTATGTAACAGTTTCTGGTGGCTTCTTGATCTGAATATCTCAGCGGAGAAACTTCAATCAGAATCAGTTCATCAACCAAATGCGGCTGAAATAAATTGAATCATCACTATATTTCTACGATTCAAAATAACATTTGTATTTTGAGACAACACAAAAATATCTTTTTTCAGTTTATGAGTAATACTACATAAGATTAGAAATTTACCTTCCTAAATGACAAGTCCATAGCTGCCAGTCCACCTATGTGATGTCCGATTAAGACCACTGGCTGGTCCAATAATTGAATGAACTTCTCTAGATCATTAACATTATCATCATGACTGATGTGAGATGATTTTGGGCTATCTCCATGATTGCGCATATCTATAACATAAACCTGAAAAGAGTGACAAAATTACTCACTACATTCATAGCATGTTTGTTGAGTAGAAGGAATGGCCACGTGATATAGCATTTGTTCAATTCTTGTACTTAGTATTCCGAATACAAATACAATTAATGGCGGAACTTAAATTTTTTGGCCCCGCAAAATATTATTCGGGCCTCTATCACCAAAAAAATTGTCTAGATATTTTTATTAGAAAATAACAAAATTGCATCATTTATAACACAATTGAAAATTATCAAAAGAAAATATACTTAAAATTTAAAATTCTTCCTCTGGATTTTAAATTTGCAAAATCTCTAATCACATCTTTTATTTCCAT
>AYEL01071897.1:0-23576 GCA_000484575.1 Olivierus martensii
ATCATTATTAAATATAGGTATAACATACACTCCTGAGCGGTCTAAAGGTGGTATAGAAGGTTTGACATTTTTAACAGTATGGTATATCGTATCAAGCCTGTTAAAAGGAACAATAACACTTCTATTGTGGAGAGCTTTTTTAACATTTTCTATAGGTTTGTGATATTTAATGGAGTACGTGTAAGAAGTACTATTTGGAGGCGGATAAGTATTATAAATGTTTTGTCTGCTTGTATGCAAGGATTTCATAATATTATCGATAAATAGAGTTATGCCCATGCATGGCAGCCTGTTCTTTGATTATCGCTAATTCTTTCAACTTAGCTTCAGTCGTATTACAGTGTGTTTCTACTCTCTTTAACAAGAAACGAAAGGCAGCTATTTTATGAGTAGGGGTCATATGACCATCGGGGGATGAATACTGGTGCATATGTGGATTTTCTATAAACATTTGTATATAAGCTGTTATTAATAATTGTAATATCAACATCCAAGTAATGGACATTTATTTTTATTATTATTTTAATAATTGAGCTGAATTATTTACATTGAATAAGAAGTGGGAAGAAATTATGCATTATACTGTTACCATTTCAACAACAATTTTTTTCAAATATCTAAAAATATTAAAGATGAATTAATGATTCAGTTTTAATTTTTTTTCCTTGTTTCAATATATTTAGATATACAGATCTTGTGATAATTCTGACAGTCATTTCTTCTGGTATATATTTGGGAACTGCTTAGAGGTGATGTATCATAGACGTCTCTTCTAGTTCAGTCTTCAAATAAGAGAAATGTTTTCTGAAATTTTAAAAAATGCATTGCATTAAGTAATGAATTGTTTTTATAAGCATAGATGATAATTCAGATATTTCAAAATTAAATAAAATCATTATAAACAATAACCTCTATGCTTTACTGTTTTTGAGAGTTTTATGTTCCTAAAAGGACATTGAAAATCTAAAGTATTCAGAGACCATAAAATAAAGAATACAAAGGTTGTGTGACTTTCAGCAAGATATGAAAGACAGGAAAATTAGCAAAGATTTAAAAATAAATCTTTTAAGTAAATTTTTAATATTCAAATCTATACTAATACTAATAGCCCTATATTTCTCAGAAATTTGGATATTAAACGAAAAAAGACATTGATAAAATTGAGACCTTCTAGATGAGATGCTTTAGAAAGTAAGAGAGTATCTCAACTACAATCAAACTCTGATAAGATGCCCTCCATTAAATTGCCACTCTTGCTGACTGCCAAAAAATTTGGCAGAACGGATCTTCCCTATGTTAATGGAATAGGCAAACCCCGATAAGATGCCATACATCAGTAGAAATATCTAAACAAATATTCCTTTTGGTATTGTATTTGTCTTCATTAATCCCTAGGGGCATATAAAGTGATTTACATCCTGAAGTCATCAGTATTGTATATACAGTGTTAAAAGCTCTGGATTCATTTGTAACTAGTAGGTGGGAGAGATGGAGTTAACGGTTAATCATGTGTCTCTTTAAGTCTGGTTTACAGCTAGGTTGTAGAAAATTTAAAATCTTGAGAACCAGATTGTTTCCATCATTTATTGCGTACCGAGCAAATCAGGATACTGTACAGTAGGGTTATATACATTGTGTTTTACAGAAAACTGAAAAGTAGAGGATCAAAACAGCAGATGGATATGTTTTCTATATAGTACTGTGTAGGTGTGTGTGTGTGTGTGTGTGTAGGTGTGTGTGTGTGTGTGTGTGTGTGTGTGTGTACATACACGGTACTTGTACTGTAAAATACAATTTTTTTGAAATGTTAAGTTTGCATGTTAAACTGTATTTTATTAAATTTAATAAATTTGGAGTTAATTTTCATTTCTATACTACAAGTGCTTTTGATAAACCGCCAACCCTGATTAGCCATCGAAATCATCCCCAAACAGATGGTGGAATCTTATTGGGATTTGACTGTATAATGATATCTTGATCTTATTAAAAAAGAAACAACTGAATTGGATTGGACATGTATTCAGAATGAATATATAGAGCTGCCCAGCTTGATCCTGAATGGAATAGTAGATGGGAAAAAATTGAGAGGAAAACCAAAAAAAAATGGACAAGAAATTAAAAAAATTGTTTTTTCTGTGATCTCATATATACAATGAAAAAATAAAACTCAAAAAATGCTTAAACTGTTAGAATAAGAACAAAAATCATAAAAAATTTTAAACATTTCAAAAAATTTTGATGAAAATTAAGTGTGATATGACAATTTTAATTTTTTGCATATTAAAATAAGCTTAATTATGTAATTAGCTGACTTGTTAATACCATAATTTTTAACTGTTCCAGCCTACAACAAATTAAATCATGCTTTTCATTTATTTTATTTCATTATTAAGCAATACATTAATGATTAGATGACAAAAATTACCAAATTGTATCCCTTTTAACATCATAAAGAAGGCACTCTAGGAATGTAATCCAACTTATAACACTGGGCCTATATGGGATTTCTGGTTTTAGCTGATATCATTTCAATTAAAGTTATGATTTACAGGACCTAACCTTGACATTTAACAAGGATCACTCTACATGGAAATTCAAACAGTATAATAAAAAAAGTGCATTGTAAATCTATCAGACTCTTAGCATATTAGAACTATAAATAAGACTTTGATATAGAACATTAATATTTATTTCAGAAGTTGAAATATGTAGTAGTACTAATTTCTTTGTATTGTCAATATTTAAAATAATATTGGTCTTATAATTAAACTTTTATAAATAAGTATTTTTTTTTAGATTAAAAAAAAAATTTCCCCCTCCATACTCAATCTATCAAAAATAGGGGGGAAAAGTAGAAAAAATTATGAATAAACTGATGAATTAATGATTGATATAATGATGCAATTATTTATTTAAAAGAATAATTGCATTATTAAATTACAGTATCTTATGTAAATGTGATGTCATTTTACTGAGAATTCTAATAATTAAAATTATTTAAAAATGCAATCAATACTTTGTGATAAATATATTATCATAAAGATAATTAAGCTTATCTGCACATCAATTTGGCAGAAATATCATTTGATCAAATTAACATTATGTTGTGATCAAAAATGGCCACTTCCACTGTTTTTGCATGTTTCCAACTGTTATTCAAATAAACTTGAAATGTTAACTTTTTGATGATATATAACCTAGGACTTCAAATTCTATAGAAGATATATTAATATTCATAAATTTATTGAAAATGTGCACATTTAGATAAATTGCAATATTTTCATTATTTTTTTTAAGATAACCTGAAAATTTCAATTACTTATCATCTTTATTTAGTTCTTTTTGCAATCATGTAAAAAAAATTTTAAATTTCAATAAATTTGGTTGGCAAAGGAATTTAACTTTCCTTTTAATTCCTCTATTAATTAAATATGATTCAAGTATTAATAGAAATTTTATCATTCAAAATATTTGTTTTTTGCTTTATCTATGTAGATGAAATTTAGTGATTGGCTTACATTTGCTGTTGTCTTATAATTGAGTAAATATTACATGAAATCATTTTTGCAAATATATTTAATATAAATTTATATTATTCAATCTGTACAATACATACATTTTTCCCTACCCAATATCATATGGCATACAAGTTGTTCAAAATTACACTTTTTCATACATCTCTGTTTAACCCATTGAGTGCCTTTTGACATCAATAATGTCAAGGAAGTAGAACAAAAAATGATAATCAAAAAACTGAATTAAATTCAATTCTGATTTTAATAATGCAGTTTTTACAAATTGGTTTTTTTGTGCATTTGTTGAAAATGCATATTTTTGATGGTGGTTCCTAAATTTTTTCAGTTGCTAAAAGATATTTTTAAATTACATGTAAACAAACATTGTTTATATTTGAATGGCTCGATAGAATTTGGATTTTTTTATCCCATCCTTTCATTTTTAAGAAAAAAAATCAAAAACTTTTCTTCAAACAAAAAAGTAATCAGACTAGTTTACATAAAACAACAAACAGATCAAAAAACATTGTGAGATGTTGGTCTGTTATGTTGACGTAAATTTGATTCCATTTCACGTTGGCCAAGCACCACTGTGTTAACATCGATCACATTTGTGAACTCAGAAATAATATCTCATAAGTTGTTTAAATTTATAATGATTAATAGAAAAATGTAATTTTCAAAGATTTTTTTCTTTTTTATTTGATTGACTTATAAAATTAATATTCTTAATATGAGAATTATTTATATAGAAAATAGCCAAGCATTTATATTAATCTGTTCAAATAGTATAGATAAGATTTTTGAAGAATATTTAAATATTTTAAATAATTTAATTAGTTACAGGAGTCTGTGAATAAAACAAGAAATGAATATGAAAAATCTATAGATCTGTGGAAAATAGCTAGAGCCAAATATGAAGATCAGTATATTAAAGGTAAATAATTTAATTATAGAAATAAAAAAAATTTGTTAATGTTGAATTCTAGATTTTATAATAATTATTTTTTTCTTAAAGGGAAACACACAAAGAAGTTATTGGAAGCAAAAGAAAGATATCAAAAACTAACAAAAAAGCTTCATCATATTCATAATGATTATATATTAATGCTGGGTGAAGCAACAAAATATGAGAGAGATTTTAGAACTACTTTATTACTAAGTCTTTTAGAATACCAACAATCTGTACTTCAGGAATCAGTTGTAACATGGTAAAAATAATTAATTAAAATTATAAATTCTTAAAATAGTAATTTAGGTATTTTTAATATTTATTTTATTAAATTCTAGGAAAAATATTTTAAGAGATTTTGCACAATATACAAATCTGTCACGTGAGAATTTCCAAACTGTCCATACTAGAATAAAAGAAAGCATTGAAGCAATTATTGCTAGTCAAGAGTATACTGTATTTATTGATAAAAATAGGTAATATAAAAGTTTTATTTTATATAATAATAATAATACTTGCCCAGCAACATTAATTGTCCAAGGACTGAAAGTCATGGAGAAAAGTCATTCATGAATGACTCGATATGCTTTAGGCAGGAGAGGGAGAGATAAGGAATATTGCCTAGATATTGTTATTATCCAAGGCAATTTGGATATATCAAAACTTTATTCCATAATCCTTGTGTTCACAGCTACATATAACATAGATCCTAAGTTGACAAGGTGGTGTTAGGATGACCTGGAATTTTTGGAGAAACTTTGAGAATTACTCTTGCTGGCTGAATGAAAAAGCTAGTTGTTTTTCTGGGGATGTCCATGACCTTGCTAGTCAAATACCTCAAACTCCAGATTACTCTCATCCTCATTATCATCTGGTTCCTGAACAAAAAATACTTCTGCAGAATATACACTGCAGTGCACATGGAGAATATCAATCCTACCATTTTTAGTCTTTGTATTCTTCAATAAGAATAGAACCAGCATATATAGAATGCTGGGTTTTTCTACAATTTCTGATTAGTATTTAATTTATATGAAAATATTGAAAAAATTTTTAAATAACAAAGATGTGATGTATAAATATGAGAAATATGATTAATATTATGACTGATTATTGAAAATTCTTGTAATTAGTGAAGAGATGATGTAAGAATGTAAAAGCACACTAATATGATAGTAAACACATTTTAACATTTTTTTTATCATGAATCCAAAAAGAATTTTTTTTTCTATTATAATAATAATAATAATAATAATAAAAACTGAAGCTAAAAATATTTACAGTAAAGACCCCATATAACTCGGGGGATACGTTCCAAAGTAATAAAGTGCTAAATGAAACAGCGTTAAACAAGGTCACTTTAACACACAAATAATGGGATAGGTGAAACAGGAAAGTGAATAAAAAAAAATATATGTACTATTTTTTTATTTTATTTTGTAATGTATTATTACTATTGTATTTCATTAATTATAGACATTTTTTTATTGCTAATTTTGATTTATATTCATAAATCATTCATGAAAATCAAAAATATTCAAGTAAATAATTTATGTTTGTGATGAGGAAGGATTCTTCCTCATTTGACATTTTTTGCTTTATCGTTAAGAACTCATCTAAGATGAGGAAGGTTCTTTCTCATTTGATACTTTTGTTTTTTCATTAAGCATGATGAAGAAGGTTCTTCTCATTTGATACTTTTTGTTTTTTTGTTAAGAATCATCTAACAAAAGATGAGGAAGTTCCTCATTTGACACTTTTTGTTTTTTGCTAAGAAGTCATCTAACGTCTGTAAGTCAGTCGGCAAGCAATTGTTGATAGCAAGACATCGCATCCATCACATTTCATCTTGCCTTTGAACTTTTTCAAATTTGGATCATTTTGTATAAACTGATCCATAATTTCCATAATAGTGGCTAAACTTTATGCTAAGAAGTCATCTAACGTCTGTAAATCATTCGGCAAGCAATTGTTGATAGCAAGACATCGCATCCATCATATTTCATCTTGCCTTTGAACTTTTTCAAATTTGGAACATTTTGTATAAACTGATCCATAATTTCCATAATAGTGGCTAAACTTGTATTGACAAAAATATCAATGAAGGAAAAAGTTCTAACTTTGAGGAACTATAGTTTAAAGTGGCAGAATAAGCCTCCTTGACTGTATTGAACTATAGTTCAAAGTGGCAACATTCAGGTTAAAACTAAAATGGAATAATTATTTTTATTACTGTAAAATAATGTTGTTGACCGATCATAAATATGAATTGTGACTGCAGCAAACTTTCATATGTATTGTACTGCACTGAAATCAAATGCTCTGCGAGAGGCCATAGGAGTATCAAAGCAACAAATTTGTGGGTTTTTGGATTTATATGAGTATAACTGTTTGAAAATCTCTGCCAAAGTGAATCAGTGAAAAATACAGAATTAAAAAAAAATTGTGTTATATTGTAACAGCATTAAGCAGAGTCTTACAGTATATTACATAAACATTTTTGGCTATTATTACATAAGCTTCTCATTCTAAACATTTATTTAGGACAGCAGTGTCTTGTGCAACTGTGAGGTTCTTTGGAGAACTTTACAAGGCATCTCTAGGAATTCTGCAACACATCATGATTGAAAAAATAAATGTCATTTTGTGAATTTTATGTACTGCATGAAAATGAAATTTTCTTCTGACTACACTATTGACTTGCATTAGAATTGATATTCTTTGTGGAAAGGAAATCCAAAAAACATTTGATCAAAATAAACAGATCCACAGAAAAAATTGGCAAAGAGTATGGAGAATGTTACTGGATTATTATATTTATAATTTACTGATTGCACTAATGTAAAGGAAATCCAAAAAAACATTTGATCAGAATAAACAGATCCACAGAAAAAATTGGCAGAGTATGGAGAATGTTACTGGATTATTATATTTATAATTTACTGATTGCACTAATGTACCATGAAGTGTAAATATAATAATTTTTATTTATGCAAGGGTTTCTTCAAGGGAAAAAGATTGAGAAAGGCTGGTTTACGATAATTAAATTTATTTTCTTATTTTAAGGTTATGTTGTTGTTGTTACTGTAATAATTTATTCCAACACATAGTCTTACAAATTTTAATTTCTAGTAATGTGGTTTATTATTTTCAATCATAATGTAAAATTGCTTATAGGAAATTATAAAAGATTTCAATTTACAGATATTATTTTTAAGTTAGTGCAAATGTAAGAAAAATTAATGATGCTAAATGTTTATGATGTATAGTAATTATCTAATAATCCAAAATTCTTCTGTTTAAATTTTAAATTATACAATGAAAGAATAATGTCCTCCTAAATTGAGTTGTTATATTTTTTTCATTACAGCATGGATATGTTTTTAGTATATTAATATATGAGCCTGTTGTGTAAGCAGTGGTTATAACACAATAATTAAAATCATTTTAATGATAACTGATAAAATGCATAAATTCATTACCAATCTATAAGTTGTACTTATTGAAAATATTCTTTCAGAATCTACACTTCATTTAGTTTTACGATTACGTGGTGGTGTAATTGAACCCAGTCTTCGTATTTTGGCCCAAAAGTACAATTGTGATAAAATGATTTGTCGCAAGTAAGTATTTTATTTTTATGCAGCTTTAGAAATTACAATTTAAGTCAGTTATTTCAATACACATTTTAGACACATGATTTTAATCAAATTACTAATTTTTCTTTCTACTGTAAAAATTTTTAATATTCAGATCTAGTCCTTTGCAATTTCATATCCAAATAGATAAATATCAAATAAGATGATCAATAATATTTTAACAAGATATCTTTCATAATTTGGAGTATATAAATTTAAGAAATATTTAATTGAAAATTAAAACTAGATAATTTATATTATTAATAATTTTCTTTAAATATTAATTGTTAATATTAAAAGACTATTACCTAGATATAATATAAATATTATAAGTTTAAATGTAATATTTTCAGTTGCATCATTATATTAGATAAAATGTAGATTTATCAGTATCTCAGCTTTATTTTTTTTTTAAATAGATTACAACCTATACTTGCTATTTAAGTAATTACAGTATCTATAATTAAATAATTTATAGTTCAGCTTATAATAGATAATGCCATTTTGTAGAGCTTACCATCAAATATAACGTATTAAAATTTTATTATTGAATTAATAATACAAAAAATTTTATTTGTATTTCTATAAAAGATTTGATATTGATATATTAATGATACTGTAGATTTGATATACTAAGATTATAGGAGAAAACATGGCCAGTCATTAGTGAAATGTTTGATTCTTTTGGCTTTGTTTTAAATTTAATTAATACTTCATATGGGTATTTAATCTGTTATGCTTTACACTAAATCTAGTTATATTTAATAAATGTATCATATCTATAATTATATAAATTTTAATATCTTGAATTCTCTGCATAAAATTTTAAAAAAACACTCCAAAAATAAGCTATGTATTTCATATTTTTATACTATACAAGTTATTAAGTAAATTTAATGCTCACTACAAGCAAATATATCACAGAAAAACAGCCTTATTTTATGATTATTTAGCTATACAATAAAGTATGTTAAAGTTTAGCAGTATTTCTTCTAAATATAGAATAAGATACTGACTAAAATTTGGACAAAAATTTGTTACTTTACTAAATCAAGTAGTATGCAACTTTCTTCAAAAAACTGTATAGTTTTAATGTTTTAAAAATGTTAATAAATTTTTAATTGGTTGTCATTCTAGTTTCTATCATTATATAAAATAATGAATATAATTTAGAAAAGCAATAACTTTAAATATTTTCATCCTACTTAGAACATCTTCAGGATAAATTATTCTGAATAAAACTCCAGAGAAGAATTTATGGTTAAAATTTAGTTGTTATTTTTTTGATTGTGTTTGGTTATTTTATATTCAGTAATTTTATCAAAATTTGTTGATTTTAGATGATTCTAATTTCACAATTTTTTTCTGTGTGACAAAATCATTATTAAAATCAGTTTAGATAAATACCTTTAATTAAAAAAATAATAGATAATTCATCAAACCAACATAATAGGCTGATATTAGTTTTGATAATGGTACAATAGACAAAACTAGTAAGATAAATACAATGAAACATAAATATATATTTACAATATTGTATCATAAATTTTAATATTTATAAAGTACAATATCAATAATAGCAGATGAAACTACCTAAGCAAAACTGACAGTGTGGGGTAATTAATTTTGATTGATAATACACTAATCATTGACAGTGATGTGAAATGAAATGACAAAATAAAATAATTAAAAAATGCACCAGTATTCACAAAATGATGTTAGAGACTATAATGGCTATCCAGATGAATTGTTACTATACTGAAAAATGTATAGCATTGTGGTCTTCAGGTTTGATGATAAATTGCAAACATCTAATTCCATACTGTTATTGTTAATAGGTGATTGTATATGATCATCATTAGGTGACACAAAATAAATCATTCCATTTTCTTTTTTTTATATAAATCTTTTAAAAAGATATAATTGTAAATTTTTAAATTTTCTTATATGAAATTGTGTGATAGATAGTACTATTCTTCTGAAATCATACACTTGTAGCCATAAGTCATTCAATTGGGACATCCTGGATCATCTTTTAATATTACTTCTCACATACAGTTACTGCACTGTTAACAAAACAAGAATTATTTTGGATGAACATAGACAAATTATTGCATGTTTTTAAAAGTGTAAACTAATTCATTATGAATTTTGCAATTTAAAACAAATGACAAAAGACTTCATTTACAGATATAGGGATCTGTTCAAATCAAATGATTTATTTTGCATCACCTGTATTATTTTGAGGAAATTATTTAAATATGAACAAAATGTGGTGAAATTTTATGAAACATTTTAAAAAAAAATTCAACTTGTCATCTAAAATTTTAATATTACTATTCATATCTAATGACTTGTGTGTTTTTTTTCCTAATTGATAAGGAATGTGTGATTTAAATAAATGATGGCTATGCAATATCCATATTTTATAAATTTCATTTATATCCTTCCAAAAAAAGTAAAAGTTATATTTTATGAGCATATAAATCTTTAATATTTATCCCATCTCTCTCCCATAGGTGTTACGCCCGTCTGCATCCCAAGGCTACTAATTGTCGTAAGAGGAAATGTGGACATTCTAACAATTTGCGTCCAAAGAAGAAGATTAAGTAATTGCTTCAATTTGAATGAATGTAATTTCTTGAATTAAATTGAATTTGAATCCTACATCTAGTTTCAGATCTGTTTTGCTTCAAATTTAAAATTATCAGTTTAAATTCTTTTTTTTTTTTGTGCAAAAAAATTTGTTTATTGTATTCTTTGGATTATACTAATCATTAAAAAGTGAAATAATAAAATTTAAATTCCAGTACGGGTTTCAGATCTGTTTTGCTTCAAATTTAAAATTATCAGTTTAAATTAATTCTTTTTTTTTTTTGTGCAAAAAAATGTGTTTATTATATTCTTTGGATTATACTAATCATTAAAAAGTGAAATAATAAAATTTAAATTCCAGTACTTTAGAAATTACTTTATAAAAAAAAAAGGAATGAATATAAAGCAAATGTTTATACTATGAAAATATGAACTTATAATTTCTCTTCTAATCATTAAATATGATTGGAATTAAATTTCTGACAAAAAAACAATGGTAAAATTTTTAATTGTTATACATAAATTATTGATTGTGAATATGATATCTTTAAAATATGCTTAATTATTACTACTAACACACACACACACACACACACACACACACACACACACACACAGTTCTAAAGCAAATTGAAACAGTAGTATTTCATAATTGAATTAATTATCAACTGTTATAATTTATAATTAATCGTTCTAACGAATTGATCAGTTTCGGGTTCCATGCTTCCCTGTCAATGAGCCTTCTTCTTCAACTCCATGAATTACTACATAGTAAGGCAGTGATTACTTTTCTATCAGATATAAATCTCCTCTCCAAAATATGATCATCTTAAGACATCAACCTTGACAAACTACAGCTATCACTTTCTGGTACACTATAGCCTTTGTTGCTGATGCACCAAAAAAAAAGCCCCCAACAACAACAACATGCTTCCAGTTTTTCGAGATTGGCCCTTTCGTTGAACTCTCTCCATCAACCTTCCTGTGGAATCAGTGAAGCTAACCTATGATAGCTCAAAAAATAGCTGCCACCAGATAAGTATCACTGCATGTGCGGTTAACTAAAACTAACCCAACGAATTGCTTGGCATGTTGAAAAGATTCATGCTAAACGATGAAAAAATAATAGATTCAATGAATTTTACATATCTAAATATAATTTTTTAGAATGTGGCTTGAATTTACAAAAAAGCATAGCATAGCTTGAGTCAAATGGATGGTTTGGTGATGTGCATGGATTTCCATGTTTTATTTCATATATCAAAATTGTTTATATACTTATTCTAACATACACGGTCCAGGTTCGGTGCAATTCTGAAAAAAAAGATCCTAAATCGAACTTGATCCTCCAAGTCGATACGTGAATGCTTAAAATGCGGCCATCTGGCCAAGTATTTTAGACCTAGCGCTATTGTGTGCACTTAACAATAGTGTAAATATGTTTTTAGGCTTTTATATGCGTTAGAAAATGAAAAAAAACGTGATTCTCTTTACAGCTGTGTGAAATGTAACCACCGCAGTAACGAGGTATGCCCAATATATGCGCGTCTTAGCCTCCTTCCGGATAATGTCTGCTATCTCGCATGTATTTTGCAAGATCTGAGTAAAAACAATAGTTTAACGGGACGTAGCGGACATAAGTTGCCACACAGGGTGCATTTAGACATGACTGTCATTTGTAAAATAGTATCGTATAAAATTTTCATCACGGTAAATATATGTACAATACACTTATTGTATATAATGTAAAAAATAATTTGCATGTTTTATGCAGTAGTTTGCTGTAACTGCCCAATTCAAATTTTCATCACGGTAAATATATGTACAATACACTTATTATATATATAATGTAAAAAATAATTTGCATGTTTTATGCAGTAGTTTGCTGTAACTGCCCAATTATCAGTGGGAGTTACAATGCAAAAATGTTCTCAAAATAAAACGTCAGCGCTATAATTCTACATGTAAAGTATTAACTCCTCTCTAAACTCAACATATTGCATATTGATGTTTTCAAACTGCAGTTTTGTTCGTGGTAAGGAAAGATTATATTTTTTGCTCCAAACTCAACATTAATTAATTGCATATTGATGTTTTCAAACTGCAGTTTTGTTCGTGGTAAGGAAAGATTATATTTTCTAATTAAGATTCAGATTCCCTGACTTACTGTATAATAATGCTTTATAATGTATTCTTCGTATGTTATGATACATTACTGAATAGTACTGTATTAATTAGTTGTAATATATTACTATAGCCCTTGTGCTAGTTACGCAGTACAGTATACAATATAAGTTTTTTCATGTGTTTGCATAACTGCCTATTAGTCGGAACGTATCTAGGATGCTAAGTGGTGCTTACCCGTATTTTATTAAATATATAAAATCCTGCAATTTGTTTTGTAATTCAGGGATTGAAATAGATAATTCTAAGATTAAAAGTGCCATTTATTTTAAAAATCTAATATGGTAGTTCAACAGATGAACTAACTTGAGGGAGGATAAAGTAGATAAAAACATAACACCATTAAATCTTCATAACAACACTCTATGCCAAATAGACAACACTGCACACATACAAGAAAAGAAAACAGCCTGGTGTAGAAAGGAACTCCATGGCAGACACCCACATGACCTTCAGAAACACTTCATAGATGCTAAAGCATCAAATAGCTGGTTAGTCAGGGGGATCTATTGAAACAGAAGGGTTTATAATAGCAATACAAGATCAGGCAATAAACACAAAAACTACAGAAAATACATACTAAAGGACAGCACATTAACAAATGACACTTGTAGGAAATGCCCCATAGCACCTGAAACAATTCAACACATTATGTCTGGTTGCAAGCTGCTCTCACAGATTACCTGCACAGACACAACCAAGTAGCAAACATAATACACCAAAAGCTTGCAACCAAACACAAATTAATAAACACACTTACACCATACTACAAATACATACCAGACACAATCCTAGAAAACTCAACACACAAGATGTATTACAATAGAACAATTCTAACAGACAAAACCATACACCACAACAGACCAGACATCACTCTCATAGACAAGCAAAACAAAGTTACCTACATTAGAGATATCTCAAAACCAGACACACACAACATCCAGGATGCATTCACCCAAAAAATTAGCAAATACACAAAACTCTCACAAGAAATTAAATGCCTCTGGGAAATACAAAATGTAATCACAGTACCCATCATTATTTCCTCAACAGGAGTAATCCCTCACACACTACAAAAAGCATCACTACTCAATATAGTAAGAAAGTTTCTCAGCACTGACACAGACAATTAACACACCATTAAACATCACAAGTAGCTATGTCTTGACTCATGTCTGACAATAACACTTTGACCCGAAGTTACTCCGTGCCCACATTGATGTACTATAAAATAATAATAATAAACCTAAATTATCAAGCCAAATTTTTGCCCTTGAAACCATAACACTAATTTTAATGATTTGAAATAATTTGGACTAATGTTAAAAATTATTAAATAATTTGAATTAATGTTAAAAATTTGGCTTGATAATTTAGGTTTATTTGGATATAGTTCCCTTGAAGTTATTATTTGAAAAAAAAATAATAATATTAAATTTGCATAAATTGTAAATTTAATAAACAGAAAATATTGTTTGAATATAATTATTTTTTCCATACTACTCTCCAAAAAATAAGGCATAAAAGATCATCATACTGGTTCTGTTTGTATATGTCTACCATTAATAACTTTTTAATTAATTAAACATTTTTACATTAGAACGTATCATATTTCACTTTCTACTCAAACTGAAGGAATGTTAATAAATTTATTAAAAACTTTTAATATTTGTTAAATTGCGATATTTTTGTTCCTTTTTAAGATAGCCATTTGAAATTTTAAAGATATCTTCCTATTATCCTGCTTTCTATAATCATTAAAAAAAAATTCAAATTTTGACAAATTTGGTTTGGCAAAAGTAATTGTCTCTATTTTATTTGCCTTTCATAAAATCATTATTTTTCATTATAATGGAAAAAATTTAAGAATTAAAAAAAATATTCTTTTTCATTAATTTCTACTTATTTTTTCATTTTATTTAAAAAGAATTTACTGTTTTGATAATTACTGCATGCTTTACTTAATTATTTAGCTTAATTGCTGATTTCCCATTTTCTTAACCAATAGTCTTTTGTTTTCCATCTATCATCTCTCTATTTTTTCTTCTATATTAGCATTTAATAAATAGAAGACTAAGATGTTCAACATAAAAATATTACTGTTATATTCAGCAGGTGATTGGAGAGAATTTGCATATCCATTTACATTTGCTTTTTAAGTTTTAGATTTCTTTTCATATCAAAAAAATTTGCTTTAATTCACCCAATGAAAATATAACATCTAATTATTCTGTAAATAATAATAATTTAAAAAATTTTTACATTTATTTGATTTTTAAATCATTTGTGACTGATCCTTTGTTGTTCTGTATATACTATTGAAACTTGAAATGTTTAAATTAATGGTACTGGATCGATGAGCAAAGTATGCTAGTGCTATCAATAGTAGTAAGAGTATAAACGTTTTAATTAAACTATATATACTATTGAAACTTGAAATGTTTAAATTAATGGTACTGGATTGATGAGCAAAGTATGCTAGTGCTATCAATAGTAGTAAGAGTATAAACGTTTTAATTAAAAATATTTGTTAAATATTGATTATTTTTGCATTTATTTTAAATTTCAAACCATTTACCATCAATCTTTAGTGTGCTACATACGCAGTTTAAACTTTAATGGGAATTGATGGATTTATATCAATAACTATTAGTGTTTTCAATAGTAATAAATATATAGACATCATAAATAATAATAAATGTTAAATATTTATTACTTTTTTGCATTTATTTTAACTTTTAAGCCATTTACCGTCAATTCTTTATCTGCTATATATGCAGTTAAAATCTCAACTCCAAATTTAATATAACATCAATGTCAAATGATTTATGGATACAAGGTGGTCAACAACAATAAAAGAAGGAATATTTTACATATTCTTTCAGATATTCTTTAAATTTTATATTTTTTTTTATAAATGTGAAAATCAGAATATAAATTTTGAAAAAAAAAATATTTTAAAAATACTAAATAAAATCACAATTGGATGCAGTTCTAACAAAGATGATAAATTATGAATTATTTTTGAAGTTATCAATTAAAAAAACAAAAATGTTAATACAAATTAATTTTTATTAATTACTTGTTAATTTGCATATTAATTAAAAAATTCTAAAAATATAATGAAATTTCATTTAATAACAGCAGTTGTCTTACTAAATTATGAAGTAAAAGTTTCAGAAGAGAGAAAATTATCCTGCTGGAACAATAAATAGTATCAAATTACTGACCGAGTATTGTGTTCCAGCATTACCTAAAATTAACATACTGACACAATTGTGAATTCTGACTTCAAAGTGTTAATAGATTTTCATGAAATTTGATAGAGATATTCTGGCATTATAGGTAACTTTGATGTTACATCATTTAACCCTTTAACTTCAGTCATTTAAAAATAACAAATTTTCAGTTTTCTAATACTCCAGTGGTTCTTGGCCTTTTTTCTGTTGAGGAACACATTTTAATATTTTAAAATTTGGTGGCCGCCTAAATATTTTAAATAATAATTTAGATTTAACAACAAATTTTTATTATCTAAATATTTTAAATAATAATTTAGATTTAACAACGAATTTTCATTAACACATTATTGTATTTATTCTTATTTATTACATTCAGATTACAGAAATACTCATATATATTCTTATTACATTCAGATTACAGACATACTCGTACACTGAATCATTAAATGGGCGGCCTTTATTAAGTTATAGCGCCACCTGCAGATTTTGTCTTTTTAGAGAAACTATAATTTTAATTTAGTTTGTATTCCTTAATTTTTTTTGCCACCTGCGGATTTTGTGATTTTAGAGAAACTATAATTTTAATTTAATTTTTATTCCTTAATTTTTAAATTTCGGATAACAATGAAAAATTTTGGCTGTCACAGAAATTCAAGGGTTAGATTTTTCTAACGCTACCCTATTTATAGGAATCAGTAGGACTGCAAAAGGGATATCAGCCAACCACGTTTCACTATTAAGATATATGATACATACATACAGTTCATTCTTAATTTTTTGCAGCACACCGTCAAAGGTTTGACGGCACACTAGTGTGCCCCTGCCCAGTGGTTGAGAATAACTGTAATACTCTCTTGATCTATCTTGAAATAATTATTGGATTTTTATAGCATTTAATATAGGAAGATCAGATTATTGGAAATGATCTTGATGACATATCAATAAATCCTTTAAACTTTTAAAAATGGTGACATTCTATCAATCTCTGAGGTTTACCCTAATAAGTTTTATTAAGAAAAATCCTATTTTATTGATTTTTATGAGATTCAGCAAGGTTGTCAGACAATTAATAATCTGTTTTGAAATAAGATCAATTAATCTTATAAATTATTATTGTCAATTATTGTCTTTATAAATTAATCTTAGTTTCATCCATTTAAAAATGACAGGTGTTCAAATTTCTGAATTCTCAGGAAAAGATTTATTAATGAATTTTAAATAATGTAAATGTGAATGTTTTGAAGATTAATAATCTTTGAAAATTTTTTAAAGTTATTTACTTAAAACTGATGGAAACTAATTTCATTTTATATGCAATAATTTATTTTTAAAGTTAGGAAATTTTCTTTGGAATTGTTATTTTTTAAGAAAATGATTCATGAATATAAATATATATGTAATAAAGTTCAAGAAGAAAACAATTTGACTATAGGCATTCAATCAATTTATGATTCTAATAATAATACTTATGCTATGTAATTTCTGATAATTTACTTTGTAATCATTTTAATTCTGTTTTTTGGTTTTATTAATTGTAATCCTATCTTTCAATAATAAATATTATAATTGATGCCTGTTCATCATATATTTGATGATAAATACTTTTATAAAGTATTTTAAAAACTATAATTTTTATAAATTAGGTCATCTCCAATATCTCCTGTGGAGTTTAAATTTGATGAATATTTACTTGATGATTATACAGGAAAATTAAAACCAAATCAATTAATAATTGATGATTATACATATGATAATTTAAAAGAAAGGTAAGATTATTTTTAATATAATAGATTTTTTTGAAGTTATATTAATAATTTTGTTGAGTCAGTTAATCTTTCCTAATAAGGAATATTTAAAATTTTCTAGTTTTATCTATTTTTCATATGTTTAAAAAAGTCAGTTAATATCAGATATCTCATAACTTAAATAACATCTATTTTTATTACCAAGAACATTATCAATTTATCATATGTTGAATAAATTAACTTCATTTTCTTTTATTAACAAAATTAATCTTTTTCCGTAACTTGCACATTTAATCATGCATAGTAAAGATTCATTCAGCTCAAATGTGTGGAATACCAACAAAAATAGTTTTTTCAATTATCCTATATTCATATATTTCTATATGATGAATGTTTTCTCATATAGGGAAATATTGTTTTCTGTTTATATTATATTAGACTAGAATGACATTGAATTTTTATACAACTTTCCAAAATTTTTCATGTTTTTTAAATAAATTTTCTTTATATCATTCACCATATAAAAGTTTGAAACATTGTGGAATTGTGATGCTTATTTTATAATTCATTTAAATTCATATATGATTATAGGAGATGCATATTCGTAATTACATCTGGTTTTCTTGATTTTAAAGGCTATGTTTTATGTCTTTAGATAAATTATTGTTTAATCATATACTATTCATTTTGTTGGCCTTAATTTATTTTGGTTAAATTACAATGCTGAGAACAAACCCTTGATTTTAACATTGTCTAAAGAAAATTGATTCTTAGTCGTTTTATGTCTTTAGATAAATTATTGTTTAATCATATACTATTGATTTTTTTGGCCTTAATTTATTTTGGTTAACTTACAATGCTGAGAACAAACCCTTGATTTTAACATTGTCTAAAGAAAATTGATTCTTAGTTTATGAGTTCTTACTTCATTCCAGGAATGAGTTCTTACTTTAAGAACTCATTCCTGGAATGAATTAATTCATAAAGTAGAGAACTTCCTATACTTTAAACTTTTATGTGATGCTTAAATTTTTGCAGATTCTGACATTTTAATACTTCAGCTTTCAATAATAAATTCTACAAAACAGTACTCAAAATTTCTTTTTATAAAGTTTCCAGTTTATTTTGTGAATCCAAATGTTTATTAAACTATATAATATTTTATATAAGTTTTTCGTGATTGTTTATTTTGTCTGTAATTAAAGTTGAAGCTATCTTTTTCATTAGTATCACATAATAATGAAAGATATCTTCATTGTTATACATTGATTAATGCACTGTTGTAGCTTAATATGTTAGTTAGTATAAATGATATAAATAATGAAATTTTCTGATTTGTTTTAATATACATTGAACAATTAATTTTTTTTGCTATTTTCTTCTTTTTTTGCAACACAGTTTTGCTCTCTATCTGCAGCTCATATGATGATACATTTTATACATTTCCTAGAGAAACATAATTACCTATTACACTTATTATTTTATTGCTACTTTAAAATTTGATACAGACTATACAGATCTAACTTATTAATTCATTGTTATTATTAATTACCAGCCATTGTCATCATCAAATTTGTTTTTAAAATCATTCTCATTGCATATATCATCAAAACTAACTGCTATTTTGCATAGATTAGATTCATTAAAGAATCTGATCTATGCAAAATAGATCAGATTCTTTACTGATTTTTATTCATATTTTAGAGCTATTTGTAAGAAAAAAGTTCTTAGCAGTGATAAGATGTGAGTTCAAAGTAAGAGAAGCTCTGCATCATGATTTAAAAAAACTGAAAATGATGCATATAAAAAACAATATCTATTCTTATTTCAGCCAGAAAATTATAATGATATGAAAACAAATGTTAATTTATATAAAAATTGAATTTTTAAAGTAATTTCCTACTTCTTATAAATGAGTCTGATTCTTTTGATTCTTCTTTAACATTACCACAAAGTTCATATATTATTTCTCATATGGCTAAACAATTGAAAAACTCAACACACATGATCATAGAAGTTTTCTGCAGATGTGAAAAAGGAAAACCACTATATATTGTTGGTAAGGAAAGAAGAGTTTTTTAAACAAACTTGCACATCATGAAAACTTTAATTCTATGTTCTAAATCTGGCATTTCCTTATTTCCAGCAGTTTTGAATAGTATAAATGGAAAACTTGGGTTGGTAATTTACACAAGACAAAAATTAAAACAATGTTAGAGATTTCAAAGTAATATGATCAACAGGACCAATGTTAATTATTTTGCATAGTATATAGGCCTACTTAAACACTACTTCACTTCCAATTATGCTACCAAATAAAAAATATTTATTTGGTAACATTAAACATTTTGGGTAATTTAAAAAAATCATCTACAAAGTTGCAATATTTCAAAACAGGGCAGCATTGCATTGTACAATGTTTATATAATATATAAGGCAGCAGATCAAATTTTCTAATAAAATTTATATTAAATTAGAACAAAGTTTTTTTTATTAATTTTTCCTATATTACAAATTACTTTTTGATTTTTATTACTAAAATTGGTGCTCCCAAATTACTGTGCCCATATGTGATTGTCTAAGTTTGCCTAATTATAGAACCACTGTAGTATATATATATACTTTACATAACTCATCCCTTTCCTTTGTCGTAGTAGTAAGTCCACATATTTCTTATTCCACTTGTATACAATTCTTTGTTTAATTCTTCTTGCTTGCATCATCAAACTTTACATAACCCATCCCTTTCCTTTGTCGTAGTAGTAAGTCCAGATATTTCTTATTCCACTTGTATACAATTCTTTGTTTAATTCTTCTTGCTTGCATCATCACCACTTCATTCTACCACTTCTGGTCATTTGTTTTTACAAAACTCTTCTCCACTTATTCTTGAATATAATTCTGAAGACAAAATAACTAAAGAATAAAAGGCCAAATTAAAAATGCTGTCATGAACATGGCATTATAGAATTAAAACATAAAATAAATAAATAGAAATAATATCTAACAAAGTTGTGAGTATTTTTAAGAAAATTAAAAGGAAGCACTGCTTCTAGAACTTTCATTGATGCTTCTCCATTGATTCTTGGAATATATATTTTGGGGTTACAAAAATTATTAATAAGAGTCCCACTGAGCTTCATTACAAATCACAAAAATTTTATTTTAAAATTAATAATAACTGAACTAGAAATATATTTGTCTTTCAAATTATATTAGATGACTCAAATTCAGCATTGCCATTTCTCATTGGAAACTTGCAATTAATATGGCAATAAAATCCAAAAAAATTCCTGTTTAGAAAATATAGGCTAATTTTTATTGATAAATTTATTTTTACTTTTCCCCATTTGACAATGAATTATTTTTTATAATGATCAAAACTAATTATTATTATCTGATAAAATGAATGCCAATATAAGTAGCATGTTACCACTGATCAAAAGTTTTAAGACTAGTCAAAAATATATCTTTATGTATTGAATATTCAGTTACTATTAATTAATTATCATTATGGTTTATTTCATTTTAGATTAGGAAAATTAAGTGAGCAGTTAGCACAATGTCGAGCTGACCTAATTGAGAAAGAAAACCAACTTTTTCAGTGTGAAAAAGAAATTTCAAATATTGAATTATCTTCAGATTTAAATCCAATGTAAGTTATATTTTTAAATTTGTTAAGAATCTTATTTCATTGCATATAGACAACATTTTTCTTATTCATTTTAAAATTTGGAAAATGTATCATATCATAGGAATTTTTGAACATTAAACATATTTATTTAAAAATCTAGTTATAATATGAAATTGATAAAATGAAAGATATATAAATTTCACTATTTTGTGTTTATATTTATGGGACCCACAGACTGACGGAATGACAGGCCAGCCGGATGGCTGCCTGGTAAAGCTGTGGATTGCCATCCTGGAGAATCTGGGTTCCACTCCTCCAATTTTTCAGGAAGGTCCGGATCTGGCCCATTGAACTTCATCCTTCAACCATCCAGTTGACCCCATCATAGGTGTTGGCCAGCCTGTGATGAGCTCTATAAATAGCTGCTGCCAGATAAAAATATCTCACAAGGATATGGAGGCTTAACTAACCTAACAGAATGAGAGGCTTAGGCTTTGCACTTTTGTGGACATATGAGTAAGGATGGGAGAACACTAGCTTTTTCCAAATAAAATGAACTCGTAGACAACTTAAAACAAATCAAAGATTTATTAAAGAAGATAAGAAAGAGATTTTACAATATTTTGGTCTTAGAATGTACCCATACCAGGATGAGATCAATAGGTTTGGGATTTCTGCAATGACAATGCTATTAATCACTTCCGAAAGTCCTGAAGAAGAGAGAAAAGCAATTGACATTGGACAGATTCTTTAACAGAAAATAAACATAATAGATGAAAATGCAAGACTATGTAGATATATATTATGGTTTATATATATTATGGTTAAACATAGTAAGAAATTATATAATTATTTACTTTTTTTTGTTCTCCAAAACAAATTAATGAAATTCCCATAAAAATCTATGGTAAGTCGATGATCGGTTAACAAACAACTTGGATTACGAACATTGTCTTTGAACGGATTATGTTCGTTAATCTATCACCCACTATATACTTTAGATTAAGTTTGTATTATTTGCATTCATTGTTATTCTTTACTGTATATTTTCTCTTTAAAATTCTCAGTGAATTTCTTTTGATATTTATGAAGTGCCTTATTGAATTTGAAGTGATTTATTATACTTGAGTTTAATATTTGATTTATTTAGTTAAAACATACACTGTTAAATATATTAAAATCTTATTGGATTAATAAAATAAAAGTAACAGTCTCTACAATAAAATTTATTATAAAGACTGTTGTTTTTCATTTAGCAATGAATTCAATTAATGGATTATAATTAATTAAAATTATTAATGGAATCAAAATTTGAAGTTTATAAGTGATATTTAATCCATATCTGTAATTATGATTAATAATAATAATAATAATAATAATAATAACCCCTCCTGAATCCTGCTAAGCTGCATCAAAGTGGCGGAGAGGTATATGTGGGCGGAATAAGCGATGCAAGTCCGAAATCCTTTTCTAGTAGGATCACCCTGGGCTAGAAGGCTATTCCACTATGCTCAACTAAAGTGGGCGGAATAAGCGATGCAAGTTCGAAATCCTTTTCTAGTAGGGTCACCCTGGGCTAGAAGGCTATTCCACTATGCTCAACTAAATGCTAGCAGATCCCACCTTCGTGGTGTTTTTTCCAATTGTAATGAAATAAAGTAGAAAACGAAAGCACACCGGCTCTGATGTCGCCCGAGTTAACAAGGTCTGCGTCTGTAAGGTCTCCCTTGGCCACTGGTGGCGAAAGCAGCACCAACCCAAGTCAGGCTACTGCAATACAAAAACCCATAGTAGGGAACGAGTCACTACATCAGAGCCCAACCAGCCAAAGTGTTTTCCAGGAAACTCAACCAGAGACCATCAAGGCTGGAAAACCACGCCAATGCATGAAATGGACAATTGACATGAATGAATTCATCATGCGTACATACTACACAATTACAAAATTAGAAACTAACATTACAGGATACAGAAGGGAACTCTATGACAAATTCACAAGCAGATACCCAAACATCACAGTTACAGAACAACGCATAGCAGATCAAAGAAGAACCATCATCCACAGAAACCT
>AYEL01071898.1:0-62200 GCA_000484575.1 Olivierus martensii
TGAATTAGGCTTAAGTAAGAATATACAAACTTTAGTACTAACCCTTTGTTTAATAGAAAACAATTCCTGTTATAACGTGTAGAAATAATGCTCAATCACATATGCACGAAAATTCGTTACATTTTCCTTATAAAATTCGCTGTATTAGTCAAAAAATTAAAAAAGTCTTCCCAAATGAAAAACTCGCCAATTGTACTAGTACAGCCACCTATCGTTAGGAACGCTGGTGTTCAACGCGACCCAGTATTCCATAGAAATTGAAACGCTTACCTTATAAGCGCTTTCTGTATCACCAACAAAATATACGCACATGTCGAAGAAAATAATATTCTCACAGAACAACAGAAAGGCTGCCGTAGAAGTCACATGGGGTGCACATATTCCCACAATGTCATTCCTTATACACTCAAATACACACCATTTTAGATATGTTTCACACATAGAGTACATCCAGCCTATATTTACACATTTCATTCACAAGTTCCTGTTCATTCTCTTTCATTTATCTATTTATTAGGTTGATGCATATTCTGTAGCGTTTTAAATATAGGTTTGTTAAGTTTGTTTGTTTAGTGTTTTATTTATGAATTCAGTTAAAAATTTGATCAAATCAAGCAAGCAACTATTCAGCAATGTAATCTCCATCATTGTCAATAACTTCCCGCCAATGTTGGGATAGTTTTTGGATCCCCCATCTGTAGAAATCTGTTGGTTGTGAGTTTAGGAAGTCATCAATCCAAGTTTGGAGAGCAGTTTCGGATGGCACTTCACATATGTTCCTAGCCGCATTTACTGCACTTGAACCTCGGTTAAACTCGTACAGCAGAATATGTCGGAAATGTTCGTTTTTCTCGACCTGACACTCCATCTTCAATAGTGAAGAAATAACAATCGTTTGTAACAATCTCGCTGACAGCTTGTATTCCACAAGACAACACTCCAAAGTAAACAGTGACAATGTAAATATGGTAAACAAATGAACAGCAATGCAGTATTGCCAGGCCAAATCAGAACACTACAGAATTAAGCATCATTCCACATATCCAATCTCCATTTATATTTCCATTTTTGTTCTGGTTGTCCATTATCCAGTCCAGTTTTTAAATCTATGTTTGACAGTCCAGTTTTCTTTCCTTTGAGCTTTGAAAATCATAAGTAAAAATTTCATCATGTTGGTGATCAGCCAAATGATGGCATAATCTAGTGGAGGGGCTGCTCCCTAAAAGATCCCAGACAACTCTGGACACCACTTTGCTAGGCTCCTAACCTTTGGCCATTATGCAAAATTGAACTACTAAAAACTCAGAAAGATCACTGAAGCATGCAATCCTCCTTGCCTTGTAGAGGCATGGGCTCAAAGGGAGCACAATATATGAGCCATTTATTTTGAAAGTGGCTTAAGTCCATTTGTTTTTAAATTGAGATATTTAAGGGTTTGCATTTGCATCAATTTAAAAATATTGATTATTGATAACATGGTAATAATATTTTTGCATTTAGAAAAATGTGTAATTTACCAATGCAATCAACTTATTAAACATTATTTTAAAAGTAGAACATTTTTGGCCCTAAATGGACTTAAGCCACTTTCAAAATTAATGAAATGACTTTTTTAAGTTTTGAAAAAATGCAAATCCCTTGAAAAGAAATATAATAGCCTAAAAATAAATAAATAAAACTATAATTTTGTGTTATAAAAATAAAAATAGAATATTTATCCACTTGCAATAAAATTACAGTCAATTCCAGTTAATTGGGGCAGCCATTTAATTGGGCCAAATTTCAAAGAACGGAAACCAAACTAATAAACTAATACATAATTTATTTAATTGTTAACGAACACATGTTCGGATAACGAACACTTCACAGAACAAACTATAGGGACCTGACGGACTGACCGAATGACAGATCAGCCGGATGACTGAGTGGTAAAGCTGTGGCTTGCCATTTTGGAGGATCCGGGGGTCCCACTCCTCCAATTTTTTAGGAGAGATCTGGGCCCAGACCATTGAAACCTATCCTTCAATCTTCCGGTTGACTCCATCATGGGTGTTGGTCAGCCTGTGATGATGGCGGCTCTATAAATGGCCGCTGCTAGATAAAAATATTCCATGAGGATATTTCGGCTTAACTAACCTAACGGAATGACAGGCTTAGGCCTTGAGCATTTGTGGACTTATGGGTAAGGATGGAAGAACAGTAGTTTTTCTCGATTAAAATGAACTCGGAGACAACATAAAACAATCAAAGATTTATTAAAGAAGGTAAGAGAGAGAGATTTTACAATTTTTGGTGTTAGAATGGCACCCATACCCAGGTTAAGATCAATAGGCTTGGAGATCTCTACCACGACAATGCTATTAATCACTTCCGAAAAATCCTGAATATGAGAGAAAAGCAATCGATATTGGACAGATTCTTTATTGGAAAATAAATATAATAGATGAAAATGCAAGACTATGTATGTATATATTATTGTTATTACATATAAATAAATAAACATAAATAAAAAATATATAATTTCTTACTATGTTTTTTGGTCTCTCCGGAACGAATTAATCAAATTCCCATTAAAACCTATGGTAAATCAATAATTTAAATCCTATGGTAAATTGATGATTGGTTAACGAACAATTCGGATAACGAACATTTTCTTGGAATGGATTATGTTCGTTAACCGATCACCCACTGTATTCTGTCAAATTATATCTCCTTATATTCCTGATTCTTGAGAAAAATTCTTATAAAATTCAGGAATTAAAAAAATTCTGCAAATTTGTATCATATGAAGTTCATAGTGATACATTAATTATTTTGGCCTTACATCTTTGAGTCAATAAATTAAGCAGTCATGCGGTTAATCTGCATGACTTCTACTAACTTTATATTTCAAAAAGAAAATTATCTGAAACTAATCACAAAATAATACTTAAAATAAGCATATAAACCTAAAATAATACACAGATCAATAAATTGTACAAAAATCATTCATTTTATTGCAATTTTAAAGGATTTCTATTATTGTAGATGCAACCATATTGTGACATAAGCAGATTTATGATGACTTTTACGTACAAGCCAAAACAAATATCTGATTTCTACTCCATTCAGCGATTTGCCAGAATAACAATGATGTGTAATGACATTTAAAATTCATTAGTTGACTGATAATTGCTATGAAAAACATTTGTACATATGCGAACTCTAGTTTTCAAACGTGGACTTAGCCACTTTCAAAGTAAAATTTTTTACCATTCTGTTCACTAGCTAATTTTTCTATTAACAAAATCTCAGTGAATTTGAAGTTGGCAGTAAATTGTTTAAGAATGAAAAGATTACATAGAATTGTAACTATTATAAACCTTAACTTTATTTTTTTGAAAAATGGACTTAAGCCACTTATAAAATAAATGGCTCATATATAAATATCATAAACCAGGGGTAGGCGACCTTTTTTTTGTAGGGAGCCATATAGAAAAATTTATGGTGGGCCATGGGCCAAAACAAAAACAATTGATAATAATAGTATTTATTTAAAAAAGAGAAGGTACAGATATGTAAGTATACATAGCATTGATATTAGATATAATAAAATAATGTTGCCCGCAGGCCGGAGGTTGCCACCCCTATCGTAAACCCTCTAATTAATGGGCCTCTTATGTACGGATTTTGAAAATAATGGATGAAATCTGTTGATTCCAAATATTTCATCCACAGTGAGAATATCTGAAACAACAAATTTATCTCCTTTATCATCATTTATTTACATTTGCTATAATGTCAATTATATCTATGTATCTGAATATGCATTAGTATTATTTATACAGTAATTTATTATGGTTTTTGCAACTCTTCAGGTTATTTCTGTATGTAATTTGAAAGAACCGAACAATCAGCATTATCAGACTTCCACTTCCCCAATTAAACCATTCATAAAGAGAATTTATATTTAATAGTATGTTTGAAAATTACAAAAAAATCACATGAAAATTAATAATCTGATATTAATATAAGCTAAATATATATATTTCTTTGCATCTCTCTGCTTCTGTACTACTGCAAAACAATAAATTCAAAATTAGCACAAGATTGCAGAAATTACTTTATTTGATAAATGTTTTCAACCCTCCTTTGGGTTCACATCAGGTCTAATCAAGTCTAATGTATAAATTTGTCTCATAAAAGCTAGTATTAGACCTGATGATGACCCCGAAGGAGGACTGAAAACATTTGTCAAATAAAGTAATTTCACAATATCAAAAAACAGCATTAAACACAGTTAGTCTTTTCAATAAGTTTATTTAATATCGTTAAATGCTAATGTTTTCAGTGTTTATACACCATCATCAGGCATCTTACATTCGTTTTCTTGTTCGAATTGAACAAAAGTTAAACATATTGCTATGGTGATTAAATACATAATAGAACGGAATTATTTAGAACATTATGTTTAAATTTACACTGTACAACTATAGCTGTTAGTGCTGTTTTTGATATGGTAAAGTTAAGTTTAAAGTAGTTTAAGTGAACTGAGTCTGTACTAAAGTAATTTCTGCAATCTTTTGCTAGTTTTGAATTTACTGTTTAAATATATATAAGTAGTCCTTGACTTACACCCACTCATACTTATGACAGTGACAATCAGTAAATTCTGTGATTGCTCAATGTAATGCCATACATTCAAGTCTCTGACTTAATGGTCTGATATATGAAAAGTATTCTTATTTTGTGACTGGTTCTTGTAGTTTGATTCTTTATGTTTATTAAGTTAATGTAAAAATAATGATAATGTAGTGTCTTAGTAGACATTAGTGGTGAGAAATCCATAAATTTTGGTCATTTATGACTTATAATCATTCCACCTTATGATGTTGTGATTTGAAACCAAACCCTATAATAAGTCAAGGACTACCTGTATATTTTAAAATTTAATAGTCATATACATTTTTAAAGGAGTTTAAATTATTTGCCACAAAATTTTTTTTTTTTCATTTGCATATTTCCACTTAGTTTTAAAAATTATCATTTCATTTTAATATTTGCCACTTGGATTTCATATCTGTCACTTGAATTTAATATTTGTTATTTAGATTTAATACTTTCTATTTAAATTTGTTAATTACCACATGGTTATACTATTTCTCTCTTGAGTTTATTATTTACAACTCTGATTTAGTATTTGATACTTGGCATCATTCTTTATTACATGTATTTATTGTATATAAGGAATTATTATTAATTTATTTTAGATAGATAATGCTATTAAATCAAGAAATATTATTTTGCTTATTTATTTTGCTTAAAATTTAAAAAAGCTTCTTCAGCCTAATACAGGGTTGTCCAATCCGCGGCCCAGCGCGGTAATGAATGCGGCCCACCATAAAATTATGAACTTCCTCCTTTCTGTTATTTGTTTTGAGATTTTTATGTATTTAATGAAATTAATGAAGTTTTTATTCCTACCTACATTTCCTATTTCCATTTTCTAAAATATTTCTGAACGAAAAGTAGTCAAAGATTATTATGTTACAACATTTTTGATTATTTGTCATGAACGAGGCGAAACAACTCGAAGAATTGAATTGGAGATCCACATTGAATTAAATTCAACAGCTTCTTTATTATTTAAAATAAACACGAGAGAGATTCAGAATTTACATGAATGTTTTCCTTACAAATAAAGGAGAGGAGTACCTGCAGTTGTTGTTCGTTTTTCCTTTGCGACGTCTGTAACACAACAATCTTTAGTCTTTTATTTTAACAGTCTTTATTCCACACTACAATTGATCACCTTGTTGACAGGAACTGGAATTGACTTTACTGTTCCTTCACTGAAGCAGACACACCAAAGACTAAACTGTATCCAATTTAGTCAAACAATGGTTTTCTAGGAGTGAAGTTTCAGTCGAGCAGGTGACGGCTCGATGCAAACCAAATCCAAAAAGCAACGTCTCGGCAAAAAGCGACATCTTGGACAAAGGCAAGGACTCGGCGAAAAAAGTGATGACTTTTTGAAAAGTCTCTACTTTGGCAAAAAGCCTCAACCTCCTCCAACAATGCTCTTTTATACCTCTGACCTCTTTTCACCCCTTTTTCCTGGGGATGGATTGTTATTCTCACTTACATAATCGTCCTGATGGGTCAGGTAACATTCTTCGTACGTCAATTGACCAAACCATCTTAAATTTATTATCTTCCAAAGAACAATCAAGCAATTCGTTACATCCTGTTTTGAATCAAACTGCGTCATTAAATGAATGTACTTTCGACTCATCTCCATGACAGAGAAAAGGGGGTTTCCCGATCCCCACAGAAGTATTGTGTTTATTTATACTTATATGGACATGAAAGAATCAGAATTATAATAAAAACTAAATTGAAATTTCATTTTAATATCTGATCAAAAATTTAAATCATAGTGGCTCATCAAAACAAAACAAAAAGTTCACATAAACATGGGTTCAGAAATGTTTCCTTTCTAAGATAATATGGTGTAAAAACATACAATTTAATAGGACTATTAGTATCATAATGGCAGTAATAAATTGTGGTTTGTCATTACTTATAACAAAATGAACTGTACATTAATACACTTTGCAAGTTACTGAGATAATCTGTGAATGACTGGAAATAAACCATGATTTTGCTCGTTTACAGGAATTACGTACATGAGCTATACTTTTACACTGTATTATTTTGAAAAATAAACATTTCTAAATTCATGTTTCTAGAGACTTTTTGCTTTGTTTTGAATAGTAGTATCTATGATTTAATTGGCCAGATCTTTTAAAAACAAATTAGAAATACTGTTTAAAAATATACAATCAACCTGTAAAAGCTAATGAAATAGTCAAATTTTAGATTTAGTTTCTAAATGATCTTTTTAGTATAGAAAAGAAAATTGAATGCTAAGTTTAACACAATCATAGACAAATGCCTTGAAGAGGAAATGAATTTTTTTCATTTTATCAAATTCATTCTTGAATACTAATATTTTCATTATATTATTTAATATTTACATTATATTATTATATAATGTATATTTTATATATTATTATAGAAAATTCTAATAAGCTAATTTTTAAAAATTTCAATAGTTGCATTGTTATTTATTGTAGGAAAATATATAATCTAAAGCAGTGTTTCTCAAACTTTGTGTAACCGCCCATTTTTAGAAAAAATTGAATGCTCGACGCCTCCAGGAAACCCACATCTATATATTTTACAAAATATGTAAGAAAATAAACCAGGAAAATGAATGAAGTTGGGTTACTTGTATATTAATAAAATTAACAGTGAATAGCTTGAAACGAAAATACCTTTATTGAGTTCTCTTCGGTACAGCAAGCGACCCAGAAATATTTTATGGAACATGGGTTGAGTTCAGCGACATATGATTCTCCCTTTTCTTGAAACGCAAGCTTTCAAATTCCCGAAAACTACATGGACACCGAAGTTTATGCTCTGAAAAACTAGCTCATAGAGGAAATTGAAAAAAAAAAATAATGTTCTGATTGATTTAAAATGGACTATACTTGGGAAAGTAAAGCAAGCTTCACTTTTATAGTATATGGCATAAAACATAGATATTTTTTAACATAGTTCTTGAAAGGCTAAATATAAGACACTAATTTACCGATTTTGTTTCAAATTCCAGCTTTATAAAAAACTACATAATATATACGGTAATTTAAAAATTTTTCATAATTTTCTTCCATCACCCACCGATTTTTATATCGTGCCCTCAATATCACTTGGAGCTTCAAACGTCCCCTTAGAGTCGGCCGGATTGGCTGCGTGGAAAACGCTTCGTCTTTCCACTCTGGAGGACCCGGGTTCGAGTCTCTCAGGCTGCTCACCCCTTGGAAATATTTATCATGGGGTCCGGACCCGGCCCGTCGATCCCTGCCCTCCACAATCCGGTTGACCCATCCGCAGGGTGTGCAGCCTGTGGAAGGGTTTATTTCCCCCCCACATAGAATGACATCTGTTGACAAAAACAAGCCCTCTTACGGCCGTATTCACCATCTCGAGTTATTGGTAGAGTTATAGCTAAATTCGTATTCACCAACTTCTTTCCGAGTCAAATGGAACTATCCTAGTTGGTAGCTGGGTTATTTGATGCAGCTCAGGGTTAACGCATGCGCATTTGATTAAAAATGGAGTCCTGTAGTGAGAACGAAATGATGAATTAGAATATTTGAATTTCCTAGACGAAATTGAACGACGTGAAAAGTATTCGAAAGAAAAACTTTCAAGGAATTAGACGATTATGATTTTATATGTCGATATCTCTTACGAAAGGATGTTGTTCATATGTTGTTAGCACGATCTTTTGTAGCTTTTTTTAAATTTTTATAGCAGTCCCACAACTGTTTACTATTTCTACGTGACGTGACTGAGATGTTGTTATATTCGTTTTCTCCAATGGAAAAAATTACAAATTATATTAGATGCCACTTTAATATACAGATATACAGGTACTGTATTTAGCTGTATTTTCTATTGATAATTTTGAAATAATCTGCATCAAAAGCTATCATATTTCTCAATATAAAAAATATTTATGTATAAATAAAATTTAATATAGCCAAATCCAAAACAATTAGTACTGAAATTCTAGCACAAATGCAATAAAACCATTTAATAGGGATTTATATCAAGCCATAACTGCTACTAATATTCCATGAAGCAAATTAATTCATTTTAGAGAATTTTTGCAAAAATACTGCAAAAAAATTTTTGATATCAAATGAAAATAGACTTTCAGAAAACGTATTTTAATGACTGCTATGAAAAAAGAATCAATGAAATCAGAGTGATATTGGAGAAAGAAATACAGTAAATTTCGTATTTAAGGAGTTTCAGAGATATGTGGATGTGCAAGTCTGAATTTCCATAAATCACCAATAAAATTTCATTAAGCAATTTATTTCTTTTCAATAGAACCCATTTATGACCTAAAATTTTCTTATCTATACTTAAATTATGCTCATATGCTTATATTTAACTATTCTGTTTATCAATGTGCATATTTACATGGTTTTTAATTTGTACAGAAATTTTTTGAATGCATAAATAAGGACCTACTGTATTGTAAGCATATTTTTTTTTATTGCACTAGTAATCTTTATCACATACATTATACATATAAACAGAATTATTGATAGTTTATTTATGATGTAATTCTAAAGAGATCTAATATTTTTTCAAGTGATATACTATATGGTTTTATTCATCTATATAAACCAAATATCATAAGCCAAATTAACCTCTAGCATAATAATTTAGAATTAAATTGCAATTTTAATAATTTTAAATCAAGGCTATGTTGTGATCATCTATTGAATCAGTAATTTATATATAATTTAATTTTCCTAAAATAAAATTTTACCATTGCACCAGAATCAAACCAAGATCTTTGATAGTGCCTCAATATTTTATTAATTAAATTACCATGGCACTAGGCTATGGTAGACTAACTGGTTTTCCAAAAATGGAATTTTGCTTAATGCTATGGTAGTCTAACTGGAGAAATGTTGTTAATTCAAAGATCCCAGATTGATTCAGGCATTGTGGAAAAATTTTATTTTGAGAAAAATAATTTAAATTATAGTATAATTATTAATTACTAGATGATGCCACATTAGCCCAATTTAAGAATTAATTAATTATTAATTCAATAGATGATAGCACCATAGTCTTGATTTAATCCTTTGAATGCTATGGGTTTTTTAAGCCATAAGCCTAATTATGCAAAAAAAATTTAAAAATTAAAATTGTGAAATCACATTTAATTTTCAGCAAAATTTTTAAAATTCTTTACAATTTATTACATTTTTTACTGTCATTATAATGATGTAAAATTTTTTTCAAATTTTATTTCTTTCACAACTTTTCATTCATTATATGAGATCATAGAAAATACGATTTTTTTTGTATGAAATCTTATCCATCCAATGAAATGTTTGGTATTTTTTGATATTAGCAAGTCTTATGAATAAAAATAAGCTTGAATGAAGAAATTCAGATAATATTTTTAAAAATTAGCAATAAAAAATAAAGTAATATGCAAATTTTCATTAATTAAGTTAATTAATTAATTAGTCAAAAAGTGACATAAATTTATTAAAATATTTCCATTTTTTTATAAAATATATTTATTGATATGTTTTCCTTCATTTCAATAATTTTTGTTTAATTTTTTATATAATTTTCGAATTTATAACCAAAACACAACATATATGAAAACTGTCCACTCTCATACATAAGTAGAAATGTCATACATAAATAGTATAACATTTCTCCTTTACTCTAATTGGCCTGTAGTTGCTTTGAAGACATCCTACATCCAATACCACATGCAGCGCAATAAAGTAAGTTTGGCTGCGATTTCTCGTGAAATGAATGGCTGCCATAAAACAATAAAAGTGCCACATCCCATTTTATAGCCAGGTTGTTTACATTAGGATTTTCTCATATTTTACTAAATTATCAGTAAAAGTAAAGCAATAAATGACCAAATAAGTAAAAATACTGTTTATTTTAACAGAATTAACCAAAATTTTTGTATCATCAACAAAATTTTTTTCATTTTTATGAATTTTACAGCTCATCATATTAAAATTCCATGTTTTACTTAAAATTTCAAAAATCCAAAATTTTTTTCATTTTTATGAATTTTACAGCTCATCATTTTAAAATTCCATGTTTTACTTAAAATTTCAAAAATAAATTTATCTCAACCAAAAATCAAAACAAGATTATTAAAATATAATAGAATATAAAGCAGAATCAATAAGATTAATGAAAAATAATCCAAATTCTATGAATATAATCTATTCATATTTTCTATCTTTAAAATGGAATTTTAAAGCAAATTTTGGCAATCGAGAAATTTAGGACCCATCATTTAAGCACATATTTTCACCCAATAAACTCAAAAAACCACTCTGCGATAACTGCACTGCATAACTCATGATTGAATTTTTTTAATTGTTTATCGTTTTTTTGTTCCACTTCTCCTTGACATATATACATGTTAAATACATTGAACAGATTAAAATTACAATTTAATTCTAAATTATTATGCTAGGGATTAATTTAAATTAGGATATTATTATAGATATTCCTCTAATTCGATCGCTTTATAATTCACCCAAATAGACAAATTTTTCTTAATATTCTCCCACAAAAACTGGCATAATCTTAATTTTTTTACCTTTGTTGGTTCAGAATATACTTTTCTGCCACTAAGAGACAATATTGAGCTTAACAGATGGAACAAAAATTTCCCAAGAAGAATTGGCAGGAGTTCTTAGCTAGCTTGTGATGCCCATTTAAAATATAATTATAATTAAAACAGGAAAAATTTTTTATGAATTGGTATTCGATAATAATAAATATAACCTAAAATATACAGTAATTATATTTCAAAAAGGTTTTTAGATTAGTGCAAAATAATTTACAAAAATTGTGAGAGACTATTCCAAACCAATGCCATATATACATGTCAACTGCCTGATGCTGTCGATTAGGCCTTACCAGCTATTCTCAGTAACTTCTGCAAACAAATTAATAATGCTGATTACTATTAATACTAGTGTGAACTGATTCCATTTAGCTGTCCATTAATGTTTTGATTTTTGCTATAATAATTTTTATTTCTATTTTCAGATATATGGAATTTTTTTTTGTGTTGTGTTTATTAAAACAAAAAATTGTCTTGAATTTATTGGATACTGAATGGAAATTTTGAATAGTGAATAAAAATGTATTATATACATTTATATTGTTTTATTATTGTAATTAATGATTAATTTATTTTTTGAAATTAATTTTGAAATATTTGTTTGTATTATCTCCAGACAAGGGATGATTTTTCTGTAGTACTAAATAAATAAATACATTAAGTTATTATAATTTTAAAATATTTTGGAAACCAAAAATTTTTTACATAAAATGGAATTATGTAAGTTAGGGAGAATCTGTATTTCAAATCATTATATGCAACTTATTATATGCTATATATATATTTAATATATATTAGATCACTAATGGAGACTATAAATTTGATAACTTTTATTTCAAAATTTATTATTCTTAACTTCTTTATCAAGAATTAAAATAAAATTTACCTTATCAATATCTGTAAAAACTTGATGAATAGTATCAGTCTGCTTGGCTATTTTTATTATGTTATAATAAACATCATAACGTAATGGTGATTGTTCAGGTAAGCCTTCATACAAATTTTGCAACCTAAAAATGTATCGAAATCTGTTATAAGGATTCATATTATAAAGAAATACAAACTGTTACAATAAAAATTTAAGATAAAAACATTTTATATTAATTTAATTTCAGGTTAATAATTTAGAGCATGATATAATGCAATGTTTTTCAAATATAGTTTGAATCTACAAAACTTATTACAATAAGTTATAAAAATAAGATTATATTTAAATTCTAAATTTTTCTAAAAAAGATCGGAAGAGCGTCGTGTAGGGAAAGAGTGTAGATCTCGGTGGTCGCCGTATCATTAAAAAAAAATCTAAAAATTATATTTAACAATCAATTTTTACTATATTAAATATTTATCTCCATCATAATAATTTAATCCAGCTTTCCAGGATTTTTTTTTTTAAATAAAATCCTGGAACTTTTTGATCCTACCTTGTATAAATAAAATAATGACTGCATAAGGGAAAAAGGTTAATCATTATTTAAAATTTAACTAATTAACTAACGACTCAAATACAAATTCAGAGTTAGATAAATAATATATTAAAAAATTTAAAAATGAGGAATTTTATCAAAAGTTTTATTGTATAAATATAACAGAAATTTAATGCCATATATGCTCATGTGTAAGCTGACCCCTTCTAATTCAGAGTTTAAAATTAATAAAAATTTGAAATTTGTATATAAGTAGACTCCCAAATTTTGAGTGTTGGAACAATATGACATTCATTGAAATAAATGGATAATTTTTTTATATTTAAAAAATTTTTCAAATCCACTTCAATATTAGAATAAATGTGACAAAAAAGTTTTCAGTTTGATTGCTCTGTATATAAGCCAAGCCTCTTCTTAAAATTTTTACAATAGTTTGTTTGGACACATTGCAAATGCAACATGAAACTAATTATTTCCAAACTATAAAGTAAAGAGTTATTTTTACAAATGATAAATTACAAATGAATGATTGTGTTTCACTAATATTTTGTATAAGAAAATAGGTAATCTATGGGCTGACATTCACCAGATATTTTTTCTTGATTGATTTTTGTGTTTTGCAAAACATTATGACTATCAGAAAAAACTAGCAATTTTGGAGAATTTTAATTTTTTTTTTTTTTATTTTATTAAGAATTCTTTAATATTAACATTTTAATTAGTTTTTGATTTGAGAATCTCAATCTGCAATTAACCACAGAAGGGTTAAGAAAAATATCTTCATGATTAAATTAAAAATAAATGCAGATAAAACTGAAATACCTGTCAGGAGCAAAAATGCATACTTGCAACATACAAAATTTTCACGATTCTTATATAAAATTTAAATTTAATACTAAAACTATAATATAAAGCATAAATAAATATACACAGGTACAAATATATAAGTTCCTGCTTAGTGAATTCCTTAATTGTGAGTTTTTCAAACATGAAGTAACAAAAAAATCAAATGATCTGAATATTAATTACAAAAAATAAATGCTAAGCATTCCTAAATAAAGATTTTAAACTATGTATATAGCTATACAATACAAATATGCAAGTATAAAGAAACTCATTTATACAATTGAGTTTCTCCTAGAAACTCAGTTGTATAATGGAGATTTTTAAGAGAAACTTCATCGTCTACTATGAAACTGGAAAAATCAAAACAGCAGCACAAGAAGCAGAAGTAGCATACCCTCTAGCCACCATGATTTTACTAGCTTATTATGGTTAAATTTAATTGTTGAGAACAGAACCCATTTTTAATATTATGTTTATGGAAAATTGATTCTTGGTTTAGAAATTCTTACTTTATAAGCTCACTCCAAGAAATTATTATTAGAATTTATTAAAAATTTATTAGAATTAACTCATAAGTTGAGAACTACCTGTAATGTATGCTATAAAAAATTAATCAGCACTAAAGAAAAAATATACATAAACAACATTAAATATTGATTTGTTGACATTAATATTAATAACAAGACTTACACTCTTTGGCAAACCATAGCCATCTTTGTTGTGGGAGCTTTTGTTAATTTTTCACAAAAGTATGGGACTAAAGTTGTTAAAAGTTCACCATTGTCATAAGGAACAACAAAAAAAACTGAAACAATGCCATTTAATACTCTTTCGGCATCACCTTAAAAATAAATTTACAACAATTAATACTGCTTTATTTTATCATCATTTATAAAAAAAATGGTATATACAATAATTCTCATAAAATATGAATCAATATGCATAATCCTATTCATTAAATGTAGAATATTTAATTACACTGCAATTGACTGTCCAAGTATGATATTTTAATCCATTAAACACAAAAACAATCAAACGAAAAGTCAATCAGTTATTATACATTAAATTTATACCAAACTATATTTAAGAATTGTAACAGATTAAATACCACAAAGAAAACAAATATAAAATAAACACAAAAATTTTCAATTCTTACCTGTTTCATTGTTAGGCTGTAAACATTTATCACATTCTCCAATAATATCTGGCAAATCTACAGCTAAACCTTCTGGAGAACATTCTTCTTGGAAATCATTATTAAGTTCATGGAAAAAAGATCTTAATTCTTGACACTGAAAATATTTGTGTTTATTATATATACAATAAAAAAAAAAAAATCCAATTATAAATAGTTTAAATATAAAATTGGATTCATTATATTCCTAATTATTCAATTATCTCCAATTTGAATCTATTATAATAAAATACAAGATCTGTATGTTAGTACAGATGCTCCTCTAGTTATGAGCATTCATACTTATGAACATGAAATTTCATTTTTAAATTTCATGAAATTTCAAAAACTTATAATTATTTTAAACAATATTATAGCAAAATATTCTAGCAACCAATATAATATAAAATTATATAGTTTTTAGTATATTATGGTAATATTTCAAGATGGTAGTGATTACACCAAAAATTCCTAGATTTATATATGGAACTTTTCATGAATCTGTGAAATAAACACAATTAAAAAATATTATTATTAATTTTTTATTGAAATTAAGTAATATTCCCAAAAAATTATTGGTTAATAATTTTTTTCACTTAATAGTAACACAAATTATTTCAATTTCATACTCGATGGCAGACTTTGATCAAAATATTAGTGTGTTTTTGTAAAAATAACAAGCTGAGTTATCATTATTCACTAATTACAATTGATTGAGGCTTTAGTTTTTCTTGGTGTTGGATCGAGGGAATTCCTATCTGTTTTATAAAATATTGTACCAGTTACTGGTTAATGCACTATTATGAAAGATGTACACGAGAACTGTACTAGCATTTCAAGAACACACTTCCGATTCAAGTTATTTGACAAATTTATTATATCATTAAAAAAAGTTATTGAAATAAGTAAACACTTGTAAATAAAATTTATGTTTAATACTGTTTTCCTTTTCTTTTTTAATTTTTATGCTACTCATATTTGATGTAATTGACCATAACAACCAATACAGAGAACAAACAATTAACAACAGTGCAAACTGGCTGAATAACACTATTGCTTTTACTAATTAAAAGAAATACGGAATTATAGCCAAATTTATATATATTGGGTGAAAAAACAATTTTTTTTTATTTGAAATATATAGATGAAGTTTTTCTCAGATAGATGATTTTAACAAAATATTGGGCATACTATGCAATTGTTTATTAATGAGGATTATAACATGTTTTTGTTCAAACTATTATTCATTGTTTTGGATATTACTGTGTATTCCCATTTTCTAAACAAAAATGGAAATATACATAATATCCAAATATCCCCCTTGAACAATAAATGAAAATTCAAATAGAATTTTATGCATTAAATATATAAAAGTAATTTATCTTATTTTTCCAATTTAATATCAGTACAGTAAGACCCCGCTTAATGCTGCTCTGTTTAACGCTGTTTCAACATAACACGGTTTTTTCGAATACTATATTTTTTATTGATTCACTTTGCAACGTATTTTCAAATCATCATACTCATATAAATTGGAAATCGCACAAATTTGTTGCTTTGATACTCCTATGGCTTCTCACAGAGCGTTTGATTTTAGTGCAGTGCAGTACATACAAAAGTTTGCTGTGACCACAATTCTTATTTATGATCAGTCATCAACATTATTTTACAGTAATAAAAATAACAATTATCACATTTTAGTTTTAACCTGAATGCTGCCACTTTAAATTATAGTTCCTTGAAGTTAATGCATTTTTTTCATCAATATTTTTGCCACAACAAGGTTAACCATTATTACAAAAATTATGCATTAATTTATACAAAATGATCCAAATTTTGATAAAAGTTCAAAGGCAAGACAATGTGTCATGGATGCAATGTCTCAATATCGACAACTGCTTGCTGAACGAAAGAGGAAAAGGCAAACGATGTTAGATGACTTCTTAGCAAAAAATAAAAAGCATCAAATGAGGAAGAACCTTCCTCCTCCAAACATAAATTATTTACTCAAATATTTTTGATTTTCATGAATGATTTATGAATACAAATTGATATTAGCAATAAAAAAATGTCTATAATTAATGCAATACAATAGTAATAATACATGTTACAAAATAAAATAAAAATGGTACATATATTTTTTTATTCACTAAACTGTTTCACCTATCCCATTATTTACGTGTTAAGATGACCTCGTTTAACACTGTTTCATTTAGTGCTTCATTTCTTTGAAACGTATCCCCCACGTTAAACAGGTTCTTACTGTATTTAAAAAATGTTAATAACTATGTTTATCTATGTTTTAAAATAATATATCTTATTTCACATTTAAACAAAATTTTATTTGGAATGCTGCCACTTTATTCAGATTAAATACAAAAGCTTAATACATATTGAAATGTTCATTTTCTGTTAATATTTGCAATAATAAATAACACCTAATTGATTCAATTAAAGATGTAAAAAATAACATACAAAATTAAAATCATTGAATGAATGACAACACTCAAAGTAAAATCTTATCTCCAGAAAGTAATTAGATGATAATCATGTCAGTTTATTACTACTTTCTTCAAAAACTGAGCTTGGACAGTGTGCAGCGTAATGAGTAATTTCATTGGTTGGAATGATATTGCCATTATGGATTATATGTTAATTCTAAGCATCATAGGGGAAAATAATAATATTTACTAAGACATAATGACTGCAACAAAATCTAATAATTTTTCTCTTGTCTCTGTGGAAAAACTATTGCTCTATAGTTGGGATGCACAGACTTGTTAAGACCAAGGGTCACAAAGACTCACTGTGGCTTGTAGGAGGGCCACCAAAAAAACTAAAAAAGTTATATATCATATTATGTTTATTAATTACATGTTAAAAAGTAACATAATCAAAAGTAAACAAGGAATTTTTAATTGGATGTGTGGTATTCTACTGATTTAACATTTTTTTATGTTAGGATCAACATTCATAATATCCAAATGCAAGATTGATTCTAAATTTTCATTAGATGCATGTGTGCATGTACAATTTTTTGAATGATCTATTTCACATACACAGTAAAAATAAAAAAAAATGTTTATTATTACAAATATGATTATTATTATTTTTATCTTATTACTTAAAACATTATCATCAAACCACTATAAAAATAATTTCATATCAGAAAAATATTATTTGAAAGTGCATTGTATTGTTTGAAGCTATACATAATATTTCGTTGATTATGTGACTTATTAAAATAACACATGGTGAGGCGGGCTGCCAACAAATCAATGGAGGGCCGCAATCTGTGCAACCCTGCTCTATAGAGACAAAAAAATTTCTCTCTGTGAAAAGATGGAGAAAGCATAGACCCCCCAATATCATCTTGGTTTAACTTATGTAAAATTATATCCTCACCATCTACCTTCTGATATAGAAGTCAGCACTCATGTAGTTATGAGCATTCATATTCATAAACATGAAATTTCAAAAATTCTTCAGTTATTTTAAGTAATATAATAACAAAATGCTCTAGCAATCAACATAATGTAAAATTACAAACTTAACATATTATGACAGTATTTCAAGATGGTAATGATTACATCAAAAATTCCTTGTTGTATAATTTGGAATTTTTCATTAAAATCTGTGAAATAAGAAATATTTAATTGGTCCATTTGTGAAATAAATTATAATATACAATACATAAGGTTATTTCAATATTTTTGAAGCCAAAATAACAGCAGTATCTGAGTTACAAACAATCCAATTTACAAACAAAATTTATGTATAAATTATATTTATAACTAGAGGAACACTTGTAAATTATTATTTCTGAATAAATTTTTTTTGCTTAATTTAAAAAAAACATGTACTTAATTAATCATTATAAATATTCATTTCATATACAATATATCCTGATGTTGGACACAATTATATTCTATATGAAAATAATCCAGTGTTTAGCTATTATAAAATTATTAAAGAATAAATTTAATAGTTCAAAGTGGTAAGAGAGATAATTTATGAGCAGGTTATCTGCTTCATGAATGTTAACAAATAACAAACAACATGACTGCACTGTAAACGTTTGTTTTATTAATTTATATCTTTTATTGATTCTGCTTTGATGATTAAGATATATGTAATAATAATATATATATCTTAATATGTGTATGTGGCCTTTATAATTCTATAAAGGTCACATATGATCCAGCCTTCAGAAGTATCTCCTAATTTGTTAAGAAAAATGCTAATGCTAATATTATGTATAAGCAACAGCCTTTTAGCACTAAAAGAGAAACAGAACTCCTACTTCTCCACTTTTATGCTCAGGAATATATAAAATTCCAGATTTTAACAAAAATATTAATTGCAGTGGAGTATATATTGGAAAAATCTTTAAGGACATTATGTCAAAGACTAAAGAAACATGTAAGAGATAATGTTTTAGGTAACTTAACTACAGCATTAGCAAAAATTGTTAAGCAAATTAATAATGATCTTGAAATTTCTGTAGCAGAAGCTCTAGTTATTCAACAAGGAAATAAAAATGAAATGCATGTTATAAATGAAAATTTGCAAGATATCCCTCTGTCCTGAATGTGGTGCACAAAGAATTACTACTAGTGTCTTATCCATGCAAACTGTATTTTATTATATGTTCTTTTCTATTTGTAATATCATGTAATTTAAGTTTAATTTTAGTTTTTATTTTTATTTTGTAATTACATATTTTAACATCTTAGTTATCTTGTAAAAAGAGAGATTTTCAAATTGAAATGTATTCTTTTGTTTCTGTTGTTCTCTTTTGACTAATTTTATGTAAACAGAATTGATGATGCTTTATTAAGCCAAAAGTGAGAATTTTTCTAATAGTGCATCTTCAATAAATATCCTATTCCTACTACCTAAGTACTTGTTTTTATGAACTTTGCTGTTAATTTTCTGCCATTATTAAATATTTTTTGCATACAATAAATGTCATGTACCCCAGTTTGGGAACTGCTAATCTAGAGAAAACAAAACCAAGAATGCAATATGAAGAATGTGTATTTGATAATGAAACATAGGGATAATAATGTGATGATATGAGTATGAATAATGGAAAATGCTATCGGTTAATTGCAGCTCATTGAAACTACAATGTGAAGTTAGAATATTTAAATATACTGAAGATAGGCTTTCATACCAGTGCAAAAAACTGGGATTTAGTACTACTACACAGGGTGTTCCTAAGAAGTCTAGTCAAATTTAAATCACAGATGCCACTCATAAAAAAAAAAAAAAAATGCAAAAATTTATATAAATATGGTTTCAGAAATGTTTTCTTTTCAAGACAGCACAGGATATAAAAGCATAGGTTGTATACACCAAGGGTGGCCAACAGGTCGATCACGGGACGATTTGTAGTCGATCTTCGTAAGTTATCAGATGACTCTCTTACTGTATAGTGACTTCTCTAGACAACTAAAGCCAAACTTTTGCTTTATTGCTGAGTATGGCCAAAACAGTAACAGTCTGTAGCAGCACAGCATTTAGACAAAATTCTAAATTCGCTGATGATGCCAGATGGCATCTATGAATTGACAGTTGTGAGAGTTGAAGTGAAGTATTGTGTTTGAGATTTATGAATAAAATAAAAGGAAAAAACTGTCGCTGCTGCCAGATATCTCATTTTGGGCTAATGTCGTTTTGGGATATGTAGTTTTGGCTCCTATCTCTACTCTCACCATCAAACTGAAGAATTTCAAAGGTAGATTGCAAACTCATTGTTAACATATAAAGTTGATCTTAATGACAACCAAGTTGGCCACCTCTCATATACACCAATAAAAGAGAGTAAAATCATGGATTATTTCCAGCCATTCCAGAGATTGTTGTAGTAGCTTGTATAGTATTATAATTCTAGTTTTTGTTACAGTTGATGATAAACAACATTAATTCAACCATCATAAAACTAATACTCCACAATTTATTGCAGTCATTGTAAAAAATAATAGACCTGTTAAATTGTATGGTCTTACATAATTTAATGAATAATATCTGTGATTAAAATTTGGCCAAACTTTTTAGAAATAACTTGCATAATACAACAAGATAATTGTCTGAAACACTGTACATATCCTAAGATAATGATTATTGTCTCACATACCAAAACTGCATACACCATCTCAATCATCAAATCTCAATACAACTGGACAGACATTTTCATTGATAATTATATAATATCTAAGATTGTTTTGGAATCTAAATTATGGAAAAAATGAAATAAAATCACTCTGGTAAACGCTTCAAAGTTAGTTAATCCAATGAAGAAAAGATTGCAGAAAGTTATTAATCAACGTTAATATCTAATGGCATTGTATTCAGCAAGTGTTAGGATTTGTATGCAATCTTTTTTGCTATGTAAACTGTGTTTTATAACCTTCAGTTGCAAAAACTATTTAAACTTTAGGAAAGTGGTATACAAAGAAAATGCAACATATAAAGAACAATGAAAGAATAATGTCTTTAATATTTAAATAAGAAACTGCATTTCAGAACCAAAGGTTGTGAAAAAACAATTTCGTAGTTTTGTATTTTGCAACACTTTAATATTTAAACATGTAAAATATATATATATACTGTATATATATATATATATATATAACTGATTGTGATACAGAAAATATCAATCATTATGTTATTTAATGTTTTTTGTTTTTTAATTTTCAGTTGCATTATAGGCAGTCCCTGTACTGGTATTTTTTTTCTGGTTTAACTTTTCTAAAACTTTATTTATATGATGATAAAATGTTTATAATACTTATATATATTTGTATGTTATGGACAAAGTGATTAATGTATTAAAAGCGGTAGGAGTTGGTATTTTTATGTAATTAATCGTACATACTGTAGATATAGATGATGATACCAGAGTGTCTGGATAATTCACTGTATTATTATTTAATTTTTAAATTTATTAAAATGCCCGATTTTGTCATTATTCATAATAACTGGACATTATAAATAATGCCCGTATTAACTTTGTCCTATCTATAACATATATATATATACATATGCATCGCTTGTTTGTACATATGATAGTGTTGAAAACAAAATTCGAAACTAGTAATAATAAAATTATTAATTTTAATTTTTGGATTAATATAGTCTATTCACCTGTTCTTCACCCGTTAAATCAATAAACGTCGGAACACTCATATTCTATTGAAAAATTGAATTAAACAGGCAAACATTAGCAAAACTACAGTCAACACAGAAGACAAAAAGCCACGTGTACGCAACTAAACGACAAATGGTTTTAAAATTTTATACATATAGCAATATAATAGCCAAAAACTTATAATACATAAATAATTCTGTAATGTTTGTTTATATTTATTTCACATAAAATTGAAAAAAGTAAAAGTTTCATTATTTCATGTAATTTAATCTATACAATAATTAAAATTTATTATATTTCATAAAAACTAAATTCTAAATTTAATTATTAAAGATTCTATTCTTTGGAAAAACTACTCAAGAAAAATAATTTTATTATGTGGCTTTATATTACGGTAATTTTCATTCGACTGATATTAAGTGGCAGAGAGTTCCAGTGTGCACTCCCCACCATCAAATGGGGGATGAAATGCAACGAGCTGAGCCTTGATTCCCTGAAAAACTTTGTAGGTATAGATGTTACAGGACAAACCCGAATTCAGGAAATACTAGAATTTCCTAGCCAAAACGAGAACGTCCTAACGCTGATCGGACGTTCTAGTATTTCCTAGGCCGAACTCGAAATGCCGAACATTTTTTATTCAAAGTCTGGAATTTCTAGTTTTTCCTAGTCAAAACCCGAAGGGGCAATCAATTAAAACAAAAGTCTTCATTTCTCATATATTTCCGCTCAGAATTCGATATTAGCCAGCAGAAATTTATTTCTTTAGAGAATATCCGTCAGGATAAACAAATCTCATTGAGCAAGGCTCTAACCTGCGCCAGTGGAAGTAAACAGAGCTAAACCCGCTTTCAATGCACCAAGCATTGTGTATCTAAATTGTTTGTTCAAAAAGAATAATATTTTGTATAATTATAAATGCCAAAAAAACCTACTTTACAAAAATAAATAAGAGGTACCTAGTTGTGTTTTTTGTTTATGTATTTACGGTAATATCGTGAATACAAAAATTGTTGATTAGTTCTTTAAAAACATGAATTGATTAAAAACATTATTTTAATGAACATAATGCATATTTTTATTACTCGACAGGAAATAATAATTTCATTGTTATTTTCTGTAGAGAAAATGAAATAAGACAAATTGAAAACATAGCTAACTGTCATTCATTATTACATGGTTGAGTTTAAAGAACTGAAATTGTCAATTTGTTTATTTTTATGAACAAATATTTTAATATTTTTATTAGTCAAAGTTCAACATTAAATACGATGTAAAAAGTTTTAAAAATTGAAAAACACAACTAGGTATATCTTATTTATTTTTGCAAAATAAGCTTTTTTGGATTTAGAATTACACAAAATGTTATTCTTTTTGCATCAGCATAATTTAGATGCACAATGTTCGTACATTGAAAACGGCTTTAACCCTGTGTACTTCCACTGGTCCAAGTTGCAGCCTTCCTCAATGAGATTTGTTTATCCTTACGGATATTTTCTAAAGAAGAAATTTCTGCTGGAAAATATCGAACTCTGAGCCAGAATACATGAGAAATGAAGACTTTTGTTTTGATTGCCACTTTGGGTTTTGACTAGGAAAAACTAGAAATTCCGGACTTTGAATAAAAAATGTTCGGCATTTCGAGTTCGGCCTAGGAAATACTAGAACGTCCGACCAACGTTAGGACGTTCTTGATTTGACTAGGAAATTCTAATATTTCCTGAATTCGGGTTTGTCCTATAACATAGAACCTGGGAATTAAACCTGGATTTTCCAGGATGGAAACATAGCACGCTTCCACCGAGGCCATCCAGGTAAGAAAAATATTTTGAACTTTTATAAATTCACTTCCACTCTAGAGGATCCGCGTTAAATTTCCTGATATGAAACCTCTAAAGGTTTTTTGGAGATATCCAGATCCATCGAAACTCATTTTTCACTTAATGAAAAATCACAGATATAGGCCGCTTATGTTGTACATTGGAATACTTCATTGTTTAGTGCCTTTAATTGGAAAGCGATGTAAAACAAAGAAAAAAGAATAGATCTTCCATTGGTCCAATTATGTGGATATGCTGTGCCTGAACGCTAGTAAATATTTCTATAAGCATTACACTAAAATAATTGAATATAATAATGATTATTCTCCTACACAATAAATTGGTCTTTTGAAAACAAAGTTTCCTTAATGTACTTTGCAGTACAACCGCCAAATTTTACTCTTTGTGTTATTCCAGTAGAAACAACTAACCAATTAATCAACTAACAAAACACCGTTTAATTTATAAGATGTAAATATAATGTAAAGTATTATATTTATTTCTTGATGTAATATAACAAATATTTATATTATTTTTCTATGAATTATCTTATTTTTCTCTTATTGAAGCGTTATCAGGTAATAACTTGTTTCGATTGACTTTCCATGAATTATCTTATTTTTCTCTTATTGAAGCGTTATCAGGTAATAACTTGTTTCGATTGATGACTTTCCAATCATACATATAATCGTATTTAAAATTTAATCGATAAAACATATTTTGAAATTTTATGCGGAGATAGCTGTAATCAGGTGCTTCTTCGAATTTTAGACTTCTGCAATACTTAAAATAGTCAGCAAATTCCTCAGGTAGTCCAGTGCACAATGTTTCGACAGAAATAGAGGCTTTTCTCTCGAAGATTCTTTCATATTTTTGCTTTCTAGTAACTGTAGGCAATGCCTCCCAAGGAAGGAATCCCCGAATAAAGTAGAGAAGTACGTAACCCAAAGACTCCATATCATCGCGTCGACTCTGTTCTAATCCGAGGTGAACGTTAATACTAACGTAACGAGCAGTTCCAGTTAACTTTTTATCGTTTCGAAGTACAATATGTCTATCGTTTATCATATACTTTTTGGATAATCCAAAATCAACAATAAATAATCTGTTACAGAATCTATTTAGGCCCATCAGAAAATTATCTGGTTTGATGTCTCTGTGAATAAACTTTTTCGAATGTATATATTCTAAACGATAAATCATCTGCTCTGCTAACATTATTACAGTTTTAATGCTGAATTTTCTCCCGCAATAATTAAACAGATCTTCTAAACTTGGCCCAAGTAAATCCATGACTAAAACTGCATAATGCTTATATTTTCCAAAATATATAACCCTAGGTACACCAAATCCGCCTTGCAAGATGTTGTATACTTTATATTCTAACAGGAGTTGCGATTGCTTCAAGAATAAAGGTTCTAATTTAACTGCAATTTGCTCCCCATTTTCTATGTTAACACCAAGATATACTTCTCCGAAAGATCCGTTGCCTATTTTGTTCATAATTCGATATTTTCCATTAATGATCTCACATGATAAAGTCATTGATTCCATCATTTTTTGTAGATTTCAATGTCTTTCGATATTTAGGCCCTATATCATTTGAATGGAAATGATTATATTTTAGATTCTCGAAGAAAGAGGACAATTTAATTGTTGTTTATAAATAAAGATAATCATTTATAATATAATAATAAAACAAATTATTACTGCTAGTTAATGGATGATAAGCGAAAGCCTAGTAACATCAGTAAACAAAGGCACAAAACAATACAAGAAAGGATAGAACCATCTCGCCGATTCTTGGTTTCTTTCTTTCCTTTGTTTTATGTCGCTTTCCAACCAATAATAAAGATGGTCAAAGGTGATTTGGATAAATATGATAAAACATTAGAGCCATAAGAATATGATAGAAAAATGATAAATAAAATTGAAGTACTCCGAATAGTTATATTCATCGTAATCAAGAAATAATTAGAACAGCTACAGATGTTCCTTTAAAAGTTAAACCTAAATTATCTATTCGGATAATATTTCTATCTAAATTTAGTCCTGAGAGGAATCAGATCATATCGAACATTATTTAAATTCTAAAAGGATCAATAATTGATCCTTTTAGAATTTAAATAACACAGATAAATAATTATTATTTATGTGTTGAAACTTCAAACACGGTATTCACAATCTTATTATTCTTTTGTGATTGAATCTGAGGAGCTTTTCCTTGATAGGATCCGGCAGGGGCGGATTTAGGCATGGTCTTTATGGGCTGTAACCCAGAGCTTCCTTCAATTAAAGGGCTCCTTTGGCGGGAAAAAAATAAATAAAAATAAAAGAGCAATTTAAATTAAAAATTTAAGAAAAAATAAATTATACAAAATTTTTTCCGGGCAGGTTTCGAGATTACCTGATGCGAGTTTTCAAAAATTATCAGTAGCGCGATGTATCAAAGTCAAATCGGCGCGCAGCGTAGCCATATAATTGTACCTGGATGGTGTTTTTTTTTTGTTAACAGATGACGCCACTTTCCATTCAGGGAGAATAGGAGACTTCTATTCCGCCAGAGTCCGTGCATAACAGTTTTTTTTTATTAACAGATGACGCCACTTTCCATTCAGGGAGAATACTCGCTACAATTCGGCGCCAAAATTTACCATTTTTTTGTTAACAGATGACGCCACTTTCCATTCAGGGAGAATACTATTTTTGTTAACAGATGACGCCACTTTCCATTCAGGGAGAATACTAATATTTTTTTTTGTTAACAGATGACGCCACTTTCCATTCAGGGAAAATACTAAGTGACGGGGCGAAACAAGCCCTTCCACAGGATACACCCCTGCGGAGGGGTCAGCCGGATTGTGGAGGACGGGGATCGACGGTACCTCTGCGGAGGGGTCAGCCGGATTGTGGAGGACGGGGATCGACGGGCCACCCAGATCCCATGATAAATATTTTCAAGGGGTGGGACCCGAGATTCGAACATGGACCTCATGATAAATATTTTCAAGAGGTGGGACCCGGGACTCGAATGCACCCCATGATAAATATTTTCAAGGGGTGGGACCCGAGACTCGAACAGGGATCAGCCGGATTGTGGAGGACGGGGATCGACGGGCCGGGCCCGGAAGTCAGCCGGATTGTGGAGGACGGGGATCGACGGGCCGGGCCCGGATCAGCCGGATTGTGGAGGACGGGGATCGACGGGCCGGGCCCGGACCCTCAGGATAAATATTTTCAAGGGGTGGGACCCGAGACTCGAACCCGGGTCCTCAGAGTGGAAAGCCGAAGCGTTTCCACGCGGCCAATCCGGCCGACTCAACCTTGGGATATGGATGGAAAGCCGAAGCGTTTCCACGCGGCCAACCCCGGGTCCTCCAGAGTGGAAAGCCGAAGCGTTTCCACGCGGCCAATCCGACCGACTTCCTGGATGGTGTATATAAGCGCAGCACCGCGAAAACTCGCGACAGATAATCTCGAATCTTGCCATAGGGTGCAAATCTAGCGCCTCTAAAGCGTGTTAGTTTAGCGTAGCTCTCACCGTTAAGCTAATTTAGTAGGCCCCAAACAGAGTTAGCCCAGAGTCCCAAAATTAACGGTCCGCCTCTGGGATCCGGACTTATGGCCCGATGGTGGATTAATAAAAAACTACTCTCCACCTCGAAAAAGAAAGGTAATTGATACAAATGTAAGAACTTCTATTATAGAGTCTCACAGTTCATTGTCAGGTAAGGTGATTTCTTCCTCCGTAAACTATTGACATCACGTTCAATTACTTGATGATTCAGGATGGCATGTTTGTCAAAGTCCTATGAATAAATCTAATAATCAGTATTTAAGATGTTTTCTTCAAATGTAAGATGGATTAAAAATAAATTGAATATTTAGAGTTTATACTGACCAGTAAGTTATCAATATAGTATTGTTTGCATTGTAGAGTCATGGATGACGGAAGAGATGCCAGACATAAAGAATATGTTCAAAATCTATGATTTTTCTTTATTTATTGCAATTAGAACAAATACTAGAAGCGGCGGAATTTTAATTGCCACTGCGTCAGCATCATATTATGTCTTTAATCAATATAAAGATAATTATTTATGTATTATTTCTAGAGCAGTGGATTTTGGTGGTCCGCGTAAAATTTCAAGCGAGATCGGTTAACGGCAAAGTCAATTTTTGGGTGCTTCAAAATGTTTATGAACAATTTTAAAATTTCTTTAGATTTTTCTTTCATAAGTCTAATGTAATATTTGCGTTCAAAATTTCTAATGTTATTAATAGTAATATATCATTTTACGAATACTGATATTATACTCATATCTCTATAGAACGGACCTCCCTTTAACGGATTTCGGAAGCAGCAGCCAATAAATCGTAATAAATATATTTCAAATTAATAAAATGGAAGTTTTCCATCATTGTCTTATGAAATTGTTCATCTTTTAAAAAGAATTCGTGTTAGTGGTCCGTGAGGGCCGAAAGGTTGGCGACCGCTATTCTAAAGTTTTACGAATATGTGTTATATTACTATATCTTCTATAGTCAATAACGTCGGACAATATCCTTAAGTTACAAAGATATATATCTGTTTGTTTTACAAAATCCTCATCCTTTTCTATATTACTTGAAGATTTCAATCTCACATAAAAAGTGGGACAATGGTAAGCCATTATTTTCTGTTTTGATAGCGAATGAAAATTCTTTTCTATCTGATATAGCCCTCTTTCAAAATGTTACATTTTTTATTCGTGGAGAAAATTTCTTGGATCTTACTTTTTATCTGAATTGTGATATGCAAGTTTGGTTTTCAATCTGATCATATCCCACTTCCTTTTTTGTAATACATAATACAAAAGTAAATTCAATCGAGAACAGTTCAGAAAGGTATGTATATACCTGGCACAGAGCAGATTGGAGTAATGTTAATTAATTTCTTACTTTCTAAAATTGACTGGTCATTTTTATACTCTGAATCTTATTCGATTCAAAGATTGTTTGATATTTTTTTATTTTATATTTCTAGAAATAATTAACGTGCTATTCATAAAACTCGGAAAAGAATGTTTTCAGTTCCTCGGATAAACAAAAATATTCGACAGTTAAAAACCTAATAAATAGGCCTTTTATTAAATTTCGTGAATGTTCATTTGCAAAATCAATTAAGTTCTAATCAGGATTATGCTATTCATAAGAAATCAACTACTATAAATTTACTAGAGATACAAAATTTCATCATTCATAATCTGAATAAGGACATTACAGCTTATGCTGTTTATTTTGATTTGTCTTCCGCGTTTGATGCAGTTAATCATTCTGTTTTTTTTGTGAATTGGATCTATTTTTACCTATCTCATCGCTTTTCAATAATTAAAACAAATAATATTTGTTCTGAATCATTTCTTTTGTATATAAGAATCCCACAAGAATCTCCATTAAGTATTTTTCAAAGTTACTAATTTCTTTATAGTGTATAATTTTATTTTATTGTACTGTACATATACAGTAATTTCTTTTGCATATTTTCATAAAAAGATTTTGTAAATTAAATTATTTCTGAATAAATATTTTCTTTTCAAGATAAAACATTACAAATGATAACTAATGTTTAAAAAAATGTCTATCTTCACTTGTACCTGATAGAAATAAAATTGGTCTTTCTTTAGGCAGAATGAATTAATTCTGCGGCTATAGCTAACAAAACTGCTATTTTTTTATATATATATAATTCAATTAGAGATATATTTTGAATACTAAATACGCATTTAATTTCAATGAGCATGGATCTGAATTAAGTTTAAACAATAATCCATCAGGTGATGCGAATTATGGAAACAGTGAATTGATTAATAAACATATATCTCTTAAATAAAAATAAAAATATTTTGATTCTATAATTTTTTTAATCAAGTTTTCATATTTATGCACGGATCTGAATTAAGTTTAAACAATAATCCATCAGGTGATGTGAATTATGGAAACAGTGAATTGATTAATAAACATATATCTCTTCAATAAAAATAAAAATATTTTGATTCTATAATTTTTTTAATCAAGTTTTCATATTTATGCAATGTTTTATGGCAGGAAATTTTTCTATCGTGGCTTCATATAACTTTTGGCTGCTATATTCTTTTGAAAATGATGATAAAAGAAAAGTGTGTTTTTGGTCATTTGGGGCATTCACATGAAATTGAAATAATCTAAAAGAATTGCAGAAATTAAAAGCTCAGTAAACACATATTTATATCTGTAACAAGATAAAATTCATATCTATTGTTTACAGATTTACTTTTCATCTAATGCTGTCATACACTCTGCTCCATATATTTTTTCTTCAGAATCCAATTTTCGTCAATGAACTTAACTTCAATAAAAATTTTCTGTGAATATTAATTTGTTGTTTAATTATTCTTTCATTAAAAAGAAGACTCTCCATGTGATTCTTGTGAATCAATAATTTCGCAATATTGAAAAATGCTTACAAAATCCAAATTAAAAAAAAAAACCGGACTCACATATGATACAGAGAGCGCTTCCATATTGTTATTTCTCCATTACGCGATCTGACAACAGGTAGATAGTACTCGTATACAATTATAAATTATACATATACATAATACAAAATATATATGAGTCCGCCACACGTCGTATGTGTAGGGGGCCTTAAATTAGTCTTGTTCTGGCTGAAAAAAATTCTCTTTGAGGCTCTGCTTTACATGAAAAATTAGCTTTATTCGAGAAATCGTTTCAACAACAACAAAGTATTGTGCCAGTTGCTGATATAGCATGTTGCGGCTTGCTTAATCTAGCAAACAAATGTATGTGGCCCGGTAAAAAAAAGATTGAGTACGACTGGTCTAGAATAGTCAAATATAGTGAGGTGTAAAAACTAAGCAGTTGTATAAGCTAAAACGCTCATATGCGTCAACAAAGTTTGGTCACTAATTTACAGATTTATCCACACAGAAAAACTTAACGTAGATACTTTGTCTGTTGTTATTCAGGCTTACTATTTGGCCGAAAAATACAATATTTTTCCTATAATGTTCGAATGTAAGCCAATAATAGAAGCAGAACTTGCTGCAGACAATATATGCATGGCATAGAAAATATTAATTCTTACTGGCGATGAAGATTTGATTGCTAAATGCGAAAAAATAATAAAAAAATGAAACGATGAAAGTTTTTAATCCAAATCATTCCAGAAATCGCTTCTTAATATTGTAGAAAAAATAGTGTCTTTCATTTTCTTAATCCCTCCTTTAACACGATAGATAGATTCCTGAAAAACACCGTGTTGTGTGAAACCGTGTTATATAAGACCCAGAGCCAATACAAAAAGGAGAGTTACGTTCCAAAACCAATTCAAAACAAATAACTTTCTTTAGTTCCGCATAAGAAACTTAATTTTTAATACGAATATTAATAACACGAAACAAAGAAAGAAAAAATATATACGTAAAACAAAAAGAAAGGAAAAAGAATACAGCCTATGTAATATTCATTTAATAATTATATCTTCCTTACTGCTGTTCAGTTAAAACGAGAACTTCTTCTTTTACAATATCAACTTCACTTTATGAACTTTTTTTATGCATTTAAAGCTTGCACATCTGCTCTCTTTACAAAATCTGCAAAGTAAACATGCTGCATCGGCGGAGTGCAATTTATGACGTAACATCGATGAAAAAAAGCCAAAGGAAATCCTAAGAGGATGGAGAAGATTAAGCGAAGTGCCGGTTCACTCGTTCCCAACCATTCTGCCATATACTCCAACATTTTATAACCAGATCAAATCCGCTTCAACCTGCTAGAAAACAATCGTTCCTTAACATATACCCAAAAAATTTATGAATAAAAGATTTTCTTCTCTTTCACATTCCTCTATTGAAAAATAAAAACTTAATTTTTATCCAAGAACTGAACGTTTGGAACACAAAATACTCAATTGTCGAGCCAATTAAATCAATTTCAAAATTATTTCAATTAACTCACTTTCAAATCGAAATCGAAAATATTCTGCATATCGTCCCTCTCACGGAATCAATTTCAAAATTAATTCAATTAACTCACTTTCAAATCGAAATCGAAAATATTCTGCATATCGTCCCTCTCACGGCCAACTAGCGAAATTGCATTTATGATTAATTTTAGCAAAGTATATCCCAATCATTGCATTTTGTGTGTAGTGTGTATGGATTCACAGAAATTAATGAAAATGTTTTGTGTTATAGGAGAGTAAACGTAATTTTCTAAGATTGCATTTTGTGTGTGTAGTGTGTATGGATTCACAGAAATTAATAAAAATGTTTTGTGTTGTAGGAGAGTAAACGTAATTTTCTAAATGTGTTAAGAACCGTGTGGTAGAAGTACCGTGTTATATGAGGGTTTCTGCAATTTAAAAATCGTGTTAGAGCAAACCGTAGGGATAACTGTATTCCAAATGAATTTTTTTTTTCTTCGAAGCAATATTACTTTGATCTAGAGAAGAAGCTTCCAGACGTGGAAGAAAACCAACTTTTGATATTTTGAAACACGTAATGGATCTCATTCTTTCTAAAATAAGATTCCTAAGCATGACTCGTAATCGATTAATTTCTACTCCTGTGATGAATGGAATTCTTAGCAAAGAAGAAATTGCGACCATAGCAATCATAAATCTCAACCCACACGTTTTCTTTCTTTACCACTATGGTGCAATAGATTACAAAATAATAGAATACAATCACAAAAATTTTGTTTGTTGTATAAAAAATTACAAGAATAAAGAATCAATATATTAAATGTTTATATATAACTTATTATATATTATGCTATAATATATAGTTTATTATATTTATATTTATTTGGAGGGTTCCAATTTATGTTTTAAAAATGCTATTCGTATTTAAGTTCCTGTCTCGTATATTACTGAACAAATTAAATCCTTTCAGATAGTAGATTTTATAGAAGTAACGGACAAGAATGAATTTTATGTGGATTCTTATGAACTTAAACTAGTTAAACCTATTTTATTAAAAAAAAATCATTATTATTACATTAAAATAAAAACTAAGGAACCGAAAAAACCGAATCATCAAGCCAATTATAAAAATATGTAACATTACATTTTATTAAAGTAATCATCTCGGTTAGACTAATTGTAGCTGAAATTAATCATATTATGATTAGCATTGGAATTAACAATCAAATTAATAATTTAAACTAAGAGTGGTGCCATTTAATAAATTTGTAAGTGTTAGTTCAGAATTTGGATAAAGAATATTCTTTTGATATGATATATTGTTTTAAAATACTATATTCATATTTTTAATAAATTATCTGATATATTTGTAATTCGTCAAAATTAAGTACTGTATTACATTTTGTTAAATTATAAAAACCTTTAAAATTCAGAATTCAGTGAAAATTAGAATGGCTGTAATATTTATGACTCCTGATTTTAAACGAAAATCAATTGTTGTCATAGTAGCAGTTGCTACGCTGAAACTAAACAAGATAAAGGCTACTGACAAAAATGAAGTGAACTGTGTTTAGAAGTGGGGATAGAATTAGGAAGAATAATGGCAACTTCAGCAACTAAAACTAAGAAATTATTCAAAAAACCACAGTTAGAGCTATCAGGTGAAAGAAAGTTCATAAAATATCAAAATTGCATCGATAATAGCAAGAAGTTACTTACATTTGGATTTATTTCTGAAGTAAAATCAGAAGAAATTAGAAGATTGAAAACGTTAACAGCAGTCAAGCAGAAGACCTTGTGTGAACTGGAGAATAGATACGAAGAAAGACTAAACGAATTCCACGATAATTTAGAAAAAAGCAAAAATGAATGTGAAGCAGCTGTAAGTGCATCAACTTGTGCCACAGAGAGAACATTAAAATTAACGAAAGAAATAGAAAAATTGAATAATCATAAAAAAATGATTCAGTTTCGGATCTTAAAACGTGAAGAAGAATTAAATGAGGTAGAAAAATTTAAAATTTTAATAAATTCGTTGGCTGCATGTGATCAAGATGAAAATACTATAGCTTTCAAAAAACCAGACGAAATAAAAGAAATATTAATCAGATACGAAGATCAATGTTTATCGATGATCGCAAGTAATTCAGAAAAGGAAGATATATTAAAAGAAACGACCGAAAATTGCCAAAAGAATATAAATATATATAAAGAAAAGATAGATATTTTAAAAGAAATGAGGGATTCCTTGAAAGATAGTTCCAAGAAAGAGGAGCAGAGAACAAAGGAGTTTGCAGATTTAATAGTCGCCTATGAAAATTCAACTGATATCATCACTCTTAAGCGATTACAAGAGAAAATAGTAGAAGTACATGGTATCTGCGGTGTTTTCAGTACAAAAAAAAATACAATAAATATGTTAACAGAAATTGAGATTTATTTAAATCAATTATTGGACGATTTGACTTTGTTTCCATTCAAACTTAAACGAGAAGTATTTAAAAATAAACAGAAAGAAAGAAAAAAATTAGAAGAAGAAAGAATTTTAAAAGAAAAACAAAAACGAAGAAAAGAAAGATTTAAGAAAAAATGGGAAAACACGAAATAGTTTAATTAAAATATTACAATAAGAATGGAAATAGTATATAAGAATAAGGCAACATATTTGTGTCTATTTTAAAGATGAAAGTTCAAATTGAAATGTTAAAAATGAAATAAATTTCAAATTTTTAAATTAAGATTCACATCATGGAATGATTTTAGTAAAACAGAAAAAATTGATTTTAACTTAGCAAAACAAAATGAATATTATTAGGTTTCTAACAACGGACACGAGAAATTTCGCGGAGAATTTATTATTATATATTTATAGGCAGTGGCTATCAGAGGGTAGCAAGAAGAGCAGCTACTCCGGGACTCACAATTTTAGGAGCTTCAATTTATAACTCAATATGTTAGAAAAAAACATATTTGTATATTTTTATACTGTTCAAACTTCAGTATTTGTCAAAATTTGAAGTACTCTATCAATGTTTTCGCTTTTCTTGTGCAATTACCACTGTATATTTATCAAATATTTTTTTTTGAAGGGTCTCAAAAATATTAATCGCTCAGGGCCTGAAAGTTCCTGTTTATACCTATAAGTAGACGCCTGATTATCCAGGTTGCAGATTTACCGAAATTAAACCGCAACCCGAAAATGATATTTAATTATCAATGTTTTATCTTACTGGTTAGATGCGATATCTGAAAGATTTTTAAACGTCTCAAAATTTTTTTCCTATCATATCTTTGATAATTGGCGATCAAACTTAGAATCAAATTAAGATTATAAATATAGTATTTCAATAATTTCTTGATGTAAATAAACAAATTTCTTGTTTCTTTTTTCAATAAATAATAGAATATTTATAAAGATATGTTTATCCAGTTAATTTATTTTTAATAAATAAATATTTACATATACTGTATATATGTTACGGTAAAAAAGTGATTAATCCAGAGATTATACATAATCGCCGGTTATTATGAATAATCACCAACGATTTCGGTAAGAGTGATAAATTTATTTCGTATACAGTACTGGGATTTATTATATTTACCGGTAATTATGCATGCTCGCCAGTTCGTAGTGGTAAATATGATAAATCGCACCTGATTAATCAAATTTACCGGACTTTACGCATAATCGCCAATCTAGGATGGTAAATTTGATAAATAATGCATTCTCGTCGAGTAATTAAGTAATTCGCTGTGTTCATCTTCATTTGTATAATAAGTTCGGTTTTAAGCGGTCAAAGAAAATAAGAACTCATCTGGTTCAAGAAATAATCGCAAATGAAAGTGCGGAAATCAGAGTTGACATCCGAATAAAGACTATTTTTATATGAAACTTGAACATGATAGGCTCGATTTTTATAAAGATAAAAAAGAAAGAAAATATGGCTTATTGAAATCGGAATCACAAATCAAGATTTGTTAACAACAATTGAAAATGAAAAAATGACGAAATATGACTTAATGGCAAATGAACTGAGCATGATGTATAACTTTCAAGTAAAGATAATTCTATGTGATGATTTAGGATGATATTGCAACAACTTACCACAAAAATCATATCAGTGCTATCGATTTGTCTCTAAATATAGAAGCGTACGGACTCGTAACTTCAAGAAGACTCTGGAAAGCATCTCCTTTGAAAAAAGACGCAGATTTGGCGAGGAGAGTCTGTAAGATGACATTGAAAACGTACTGAAACGGCTAGAGTTAATCGAAGTTAAAGGTAAATAAGTGCTAACATATCAGTGCTATCGATTTGTCTCTAAATATAGAAGCGTACAGACTCGTAACTTCAAGAAGACTCTGGAAAGCATCTCCTTTGAAAAGAGACGCAGATTTGGCGAGGAGAGTCTGTAAGACGACATTGAAAACGTACTGAAACGGCTAGAGTTAATCGAAGTTAAAGGTAAATAAGTGCTAAGAGGATGTTTAAAAAGTGAAATAACAATAACCTTATAATTAAATTATTAATTAAAACAACAAAAAAATGGAAAATTTTATAATATTTAACAAATTTATGAAATACATTTTGGAAATTATGCAAAAATCGCTTTAAAAGTAATAGGGGAAGGTGGGCAAAATCGGATAGGCGGTCAAACCAGGTAGCCCTGTATCTCCATAATGATCGCTGAAATCTAGTAGCGAACTCACAGACTAATTACTAAACCACGATTATGCCAGTAAGAATTGAATTGGAGACGATGGTGCATGCTTGTTGCTTTGCTAAAATTTTTGAAAGTTTTTGTGCTGAAATAGTTCGATTTTTGTGATTAACATATACCACTCTGTAATGCCATTTACTCGAAAAATCATTATCAATGCGTATACCTCTGTATTCATTAATTTTTAAGAAATATTTTAACATAATCAATATTTTATCGCATCATTGAATGTAGATACGACATTTTTATAAAATATGTCGTAGTGAGCAAAACTGGGATCGAGGTATCGGGCAAAACCGGATAGTATCCATACCTCAGCACTTAATATACCCGGAAAAAAGATAAGAAGGCTTCTAAATAAAAATTTTTTAAACCGCAAAAATCAGTGATACAAAAGGAAAAAGCATAAAAGCAAACGAAAGGGGAAAAGAAACTAAAGATTGAGAAAAGTGAAACAAAATATTGAAAATATAGAATCGTCCTCAGAAGAGGAAGAAAATACTGAAGCCTACATATTTTTTAACGAACTATATGAACATTCCAAATCAAAAAGAAGGATAGATCAAGTATTGCACGTGTAAGGATGGGCCCATGATGCTTGTTTAAATACAAAGAAAAATGATGACACATTTATTTCACACTTCCGTTTCCGTTGTCCTTTATCCAGTTCAGTTGTAAATCCATGTTTGACCGTCTGCTTTGATAATAATTTCACTATGTTGGTGATCAGTCAATGATGGTGAAGGAGCTGCCCCTTAATGGATCAACACAACCCCAGGCACCACTTCATCAGGCTCCTAACTTCCGGCCATTATGGTAAAATTGAATTACTTACAGCCCAAAAAATTACTGAGCAAGCCAAAAGAAAGATCTCTTGCCACGCAAAGGCGTTAGCCTAAAGGGAGGATAAGTCGAGTCTACTATGAATATCGCTAGTCAAACCATTGGCTCTCCTCTCATCATTTAATTTTTCGATGGAAGAGAACATAAATTAAGGAGAAAAGATATCCTCATAAAAAAATAAAAAGTGAATGATATAAATTAATAGTCGACCGGATTAGCTGCTGGAAACCATTTCCATGCAGCTAATCCGGCTGACTATTAATTTATATTGTTCACTTTTTATTCAATATTATTATATCATTCTTTTCACTTTGTAGAACTAGGGTTCGATTCTACGGTTACACCCTTTGAAAATTTATTCAAAAGTTCCTGCCTGTCATTCCTCGTCCTCCACAATCCTGCTGACCCCATTGCAGGTATGAGCAGTATATGGTAGAGTTTGTTTCGCCCTGCCACTTAATACTTGAATGGAAAGTGGCAACAGTGGTAACGCTGTCGGCGTTTCACGCAGGAGAACTCGGGTCTGGTCCCGGTCTTTTTCGGGGTACTGAGCCCGGCCCGGTGATTCCCGTCCTTCACCATCCGGCCCCTCCACAGGTGTGGGTGCAGCTCGTGGTTGGAACTGGCCCCGCCCCCTTAGTAATCTCCCTGAATTCAGTCTGTGGTTGGAACTGGCCCCGCCCCCTTAGTAATCTCCCTGATTGGAAAAGGGGTGTAAAGTATGCAAAAAAAACTGTTAATAAAAAAGATATAAATTAATTTAAAAATTTAAACCAGAAAATTTTATTACAATGGACTCGCGTTTTTACGAACCTCCAATTTATGAACTATTTAGTTGGTTCTAAAAAGTCCCTAATGTTAATTAATGCCATTCTTATTTACCAACTTTCGATTTTAAGAACTTTTTTGGGGGGCCGTAAAATTGAGAATCCAGTGTATTTTTTATGTTAATTAAATATCTTTGCTGGATTGACTGGGTGGAAACGCTTCGGCTTTCCACTCTGGAGGACCCGGGTTCGAGTCTCGCCTCCCACCCCTTGAAAATAATTATCATATGGTCTAGGCCCGGCCGTCAATCCCGTCCTCCACAATCCGGCTGACCTCTCCGCAGGGGTGAGCAGCATGTGGGTTTGCTTCGCCCTGGCATATAGTATTCATCCAGAATGGTAGATGGCGTCATCTGTTGACCAAAAAAATATTGTTATTTGCAATCGTTATGTTATTAAATATCTTTATCAATAAAGTACGTTATTTGGCCGCGATAATGAATGGCTATTTTCTATTCAATTTACTCGGGATCAAATATAAGTTGCACCCAAGGATGTTATTATGAAACGTCCTTGGGTGCAATTATGGTTCAACCAAGAACGTTTTATAATAACGTCCTTGGTTGCACAATAATTGCACTCATCTGAAAATTTTCATGAAGGAACAAATTTGATTTGTCAATCTATCTTTTGCATTATGATTAATGTTATCAGGATTGGGAGCAGATTATAATTGGGACTGGAATGGCTTCTCCAAATTATTCAGAAAATGACTGGGAAATGATGTTAAAAGAAATAAGTTACTTTATTTCAATATGAAATTTTATCATCTGCTCTCTAAAATTAAATTATATTTTAATTAATTATCGCTTATCTAATTTTGAATTATTCAAATATTATAAATTGAATAGGAACAGTAAAATACAAGGTAAAATATTATACAATTACCAATTTTTCTCTTATAAATAATATTTCGGCCTTTAATATTAGCTATATTTAGAAAAAATATTTGGCAACACTGATACTTTAATATTCAACCACAGGGAAATTACAGGAAGAAAAAGGAATATCCAGGGAAACAATATTTAACTTACACTTCATATCCGTTCAATTAAATAAGCGAAGTAACTGATATCAAAGTAGAACTTTCAAAAATGAACTTATTTATATTAATATTTTGAATATTTGAGTATGATAAACTCATTTTACGATTTATCAGAGGGAAAAAAGTAAGCATGGAGGAAACAGAGCGTAGGGAAAATTGTCCCGAAAACATCGACGATAAAGTAATAGAATCGGAAAGCTGCGAATCGCCGCCAAAGAAAAAAAAAAGAAAATATTTTCAAAGATACTTAATCGAATGGGAAAGTTTAGCACCTTTTAGAGGATGGCTTACAAAAAGTTCGAAAGGAGAAGGCTATGGATACTGTAGGCTGTGTGATCGTGATCTGATGGCTGGAAAATCAGAACTTTTAAGACACGCGAAGGGTAAGAAACACCAAGACAGATGTTTAAAAATTCACAATCAAAGTTATGAAGTTCAAGTGGAAAACGAAGGAAATGATATAGGAGGAGAATTGAATCTGGTGTGTTATATAGACGAACAAAATATACCATATACGGTTACAGATCATCTACAGCAATCTATTTGTACAGTTTCCAGCATTGTCAAGGTAGGTAGGGACTTATGGGGAAACTTCTTGCAGTAAAATTTTTTAGATAAACAGTATATTCTAATTATCCTACAAAAATACTGTATTTTATTCATGATGTCACACTAGATTGATAAAGTGAGTTGCTTTGCAAATTGTACTGAAATGTTTAAAAATCAGGAAATTATCATGGTAAATTAGAAAAAATGGATGATAAACATTTTTTAATAAAGTTAATATGAATTATGGATAAAAGTATTTTCAGAAATGCTTTTGAGAGTTTTGTAAGAGACATATGCTTGTTCCAATACAATCTAATATTGAAATTTACTGATTTTACTAGTTATACATTTAATGTGTCACTGAATTAATGAATTTAAAGGAATTATTGGAAAAAATTATCTAATCATAAATTATGAATTTCTTATAATGAATTGAATTATAAATTTCCCACTGAGAGAAATTTAAAAATGAAATATTGACTATTTTTATTTTAACTGGACTTTTTTATTGATAACTGGAAAAGCATACATAATATAATTTTATTTCCTTGATCTAGTAATCATGCTTATTTTATATTTATTAGTTTCAAAATTTATGTATTCTATATTGTTGTTATTAGAACTAAAGGCTAAAATTCATAGAATATCCAAAATTAGTTTCATTAAATAGTGAGTCTTATCTTACCTTATCATAATGTCATTAAACTATGAACAAAAACTGAAATATTAACATCAAAAACTTTTTGCATAATTATATTTTATTTACTACTAGGCAGATATTTGCTGTATTTTAACTTCTAACTAAAGAAACAGTACACTTTTGTAATGTTTCACTATAGCAGGAAAAATGAACTTATTACAAATAGAAACAGTTTTTGCTATTTTCCTAGCACTCTTTAGTTATACATAGAAGAGAAAAAACAAGAATATTGAACAAACATTGCAATAATCAAATTCAAAAATGCTTGTGCATTTGTGACACAGTGATAATATTAACAAAGGAGTTAATAAAATATAATAAAGAAATATATATATAATTTATAATAATAAGTTTGTGGATATATAAAAAGTTAAGTAGTTTTTTTATACATTTTTACACTACAAAATTCACTATAAACATTTTCAGTCTATAAATCTTGATTAATAAAGGTCATTTTTACAAACTTTATGTTATGTTTTTTGTTCTTTGCACCATTTCCAGGTATACTTAGATTATAAGGATTAACTTATTAATGACATTTCCAAATTTCATTTTTTATTCATAAATTATTATGTTTTTAGTAATTCTCTTTTTGTTTGGATCTTCTATTGTTAAATAGAAATATTCTAACAATTAAATAGGTGCAAAAGGGGATAAACATCAACAAAAAACATTTCACCATCTTAGATTTACACATGACATAATTTTGTTTATTGTTAAATAGAAATATTCTAACAATTAAATAGGTGCAAAAGGAGATAAACATCAACAAAAAACATTTCACCATCTTAGATTTACACATGACATAATTTTGTTTACCTAAACACTGAATGAACTACAAAAAATGCTAATAAGATTTCAAAAAAAAGAAAGAAAATAGAACAACAAATAAGTTATATCAATTTGAATATTGTTTTCTATGAATGAAAAAAATATGCAGACAATAATTCCATAAAGAATTTAAGAAAAACAATGAATAGTTATTAATTTATTGAATTGTTTTACATTCTTATTATATAATTAGGATGACCAACTTTTGATCAGCTGATTTTGGGATATCGACAGTGCTATATTATCCACTGCCAAAGCATGGGTCTCCAGTTCGTCTGCAATTGTTTTAAACATGTTTAATATATTATCTAAACTGATTGTATATTAGAGTAATTAAAATAGTCTAAACAAGATATTCAGAAATTTAGAGAATAAATTTTCGGTAAGTTATTTATGAAAACAATATTGGCTTCTTACAATTGGTCCAAAGAAGTACAATGGACTCTTGATTTTACAAACTTGTACAGACCCCCAAAAAAGTTTCTAAAATTGAAAGTTTGTAAATAGGAATGCCATTAATTAGCATTAGGGACTTTTTGGGACCAACTAAATAGTTTGTAAAAATGTGTAGTTCATAAAAATGCCTACTATATTTAGATTAAATGAAGTATGAGCTATTAAAAACTACTGAAATTACTGTTAACTATTTGAATTATTTGAAATATCTCATTAAGACTAAATTATTTATTTTTCTCAAACATAACAGTAAATAATACATAACATAACAGTAAGTAAACATAACATAATATAACATAAAATATAACAGTAAATAATAATATCCCTGTCTGCTTGATTTTACTGCTGTATTTTTATTAATATCACTTCTGATTTTTAGTTTATTATGTTGTAACATTAATATTAGTATTTTTTATTATTATTGTTTTGTAGCAGTGGAATATGTAGTAATAATGTATAAGTGTTTGTACAACATCTCTTATGACGTCACTTATTAGTAGTTTATTTTTGTAGGGGGTTTCTTCTTGCCATTCTGTATATTCATTGCAGATGAAGTTGACTTACTGATAAGGTCAAAAACATTTCTGTTAATGAAGTATTTTATCCTGTTTAGAGCTTTATTTTTTGTGTGCAATCGCAAGCTTTTTTATCTCTTATTCCTTTCTTTTTTATCGAAGAAAGGAAGCTAATATTTATTTAATAAAAATTTCAGAAAAACATTTCCATCTTTAAAAAGCCATCTTCAGGTATACCAATCAATATATAGAATTATTTTAAAACAGCAGCATAGAATACATTCAATTTAAAATGTCATATTCATAATTGATAGAATTTATATACCTATGTAATATGCATATAAATATTTAAAAAATTATTATAAAAATTACAGAATATGGAAATTTTATTTTTATGTTGAATATTATCTTTTATCTTCTCAGTTCATTTGTTGTTCCATTTTCTTACTAGTTAGCCCCTGGCCACTGCGTGCCCAAATATACAAAAAAAAAGAAACATTTTTTCTTATCTGTCAAATTTGAGATTTTTCATTTATTTAGTACATCCTTATATACAATGCTTTTGCTTCTTTTCTTTCTGCAGACCAAAGTTTGAAATTTTTCTTCACATGAAACTGGCAACTAGCAAACTATCGATTTATTGATTCAGTTATATAGGTCAGCAGCGTTTCTCAAACTTTTTTCATTCACGACCCCATTTTTCATTATGAGATTTTTCGCGACCCCAGGTATTAAATATGAAATAAAACGTACAAGTATATAAGTCATTTACACACTTATTAAGATGAACACAATCAACCAACCACACCGAAAATTCATATGTTGTCATACGTTAAATATTGGGCGTTTGTGAAATTACATATAAACTGAAATTCAAGTGTTTGAATTTAATTTTTGCGACCCCAGAATTTCGCTTCGCGACCCCTTTTAGGGTCACGACCCACAGTTTGAGAAACGCTGATATAGGTAATAATTATAATTATTATCTTAGAATAAAAATAATTATAATTTCTGAAATAAATAAAATATTATTTAAATGCAACGCTTATGTAGTCTTTGTGAGCCAAATGCAAACTAAACGCTTAGAAATAGCCAACATTTTTCTATCGAAAAAGCCAGAAATTGAAGTTAAATAACAAAAAGAAGTATACAAACATAAATAGGAAGTAAATTATGATATTTAGAACAAAATTTATAATGAGATTGGGGTTTAGTTTTCACAATTAAAGTTTCAAAGTGAGAGAGAATAGTAATGGCAGCATTTCTGATCCCAGGAGTTTGCACATGTGCAAAAACATGGACTTCACACACTTATTCCTTTATTATATATCATGATTTTTTAAAAATCTATTAGCATTTCTTATAATTCATTCAGTGTTTAAATAAATATAAGTACCGTATGTTATATACAAATCTGAAATGGTAAAATGCTCTGTGTTGATGATTATTCATTTTGGTTCCATCCATTTGCTTGTTAGAATATTTCTTAGACATGTTATAAATATTTCTGTCAAAATACTCTCTCCCCTAGATGGAGTCTTTTTGAAGTTTTATGTTTTTTGCTATCTCTGTGTAATTGTAGTATTGTTATCACTTCATATAGAACACTACACTGACATCATTCATCAGGAAAAATTTTATTACTACAGAAACATTTTCAGCCTACTTATGGGATCTTTTCTAGCTGCACTACTGACTTGCAGAAAAAGTTTGCATTACTACAACAGCAGGGCAAAATGAAAAAAAAGCAGCTTACAAAATACATAGTACTGTATTTCAGTTACTCTGGAATGACAAACGAAAGATATCTAATGACAAAAAAATCCTTTCATTTATCAGATCTCTCTAATAAACAAAACTTTTTCACAAATGAATTTTATATTGGGTATACATTCAGAGATCTAAAAATGGAGTTAGCTGATCTGAAAAGAAGAAAAACTATCACCAGCGTCAGCCTTCGCTCCTCAGAACATAAAATTTTTGTCAAATTGCCAGATGCACATATAATTTATAATACTACTAGAGTTTTTCACCCAAGCTCGTAATTAAGCAATTAAAAAGTAACTACATTATTGATAAGTGCAACCCTAGTACTTTGATAGAGTACTAAGTGCCTGATTGTGATGTATCAATTAGTTTGTCTTATCTCAATCAGATACCTGCTTTAAAAATATGTAAAGATATTTCCACTATGTCATTCCTTATGCTCTCAAATGCACATTCCTTTTGAGAAGTATCAATCATACACAGAAAATTCAGCCTAAACTTGCACATTGCATAAGTTTTTGTTCATTTCCTTTTACTTTAATTCCTTTTATTAATGTTCCATTCACCCAATCACAATTAATAATTCTATTTCCATTCTTGTCCTTTATCTAATCCAGTGGTAATTCCATTTTTGATGGCCTTCTTTTCTTTGAACTTTAAAAATCAGATATAGATTTTACCATACTGGTGATCAATAAACAATGATATAGCCTGATAGAGACTGTTCCTTTGAAAGTCATTCAAAATTGCTTTTTAACTTGTCCATGTCTAGTTCCTAATTTCTGACCATTATTGCAAAGTTAGAATACCAATGGTCTAAAAAGATTATTAGAACACAGAATTTCCTTTGTCATGGAAAAATCATAGACAAGAAAAGGAAAACTATATATTCAAAAAAATGTTAAATATGTAAAATGCATGGAATTTAAATTAGATAGAATACAAAATATGTTATTTTTTTAAACAATAAAATTTAATATGTTGTACATTAATAATTATAAATTTATTTAAAATTAGATATTCTCTTACTAGTTATTTTTTTCTTTTGTTTAATGAAGAAATCTGAGCATTTTATTAAGAAAATCAAATCCTGTTCTAGAAATATAATGAACCTTTATTAATTCAAATTGAATTAATGAAGGTTCACTGTAATTATAAGTTTTCTTTAGTTATATATTGATAAATTGATTAATTACCATTTGTTATGAAAATATTCCATTAATTAAATGTCATTTCAATCATTGAATAATAAGACTTTGAGTTATAAAATTACATATGATGAAACACTTTATAATAATATGATAAATAAAAATTGATTGATATTAGCTCTTTTCATTTTAATTTCAGACTTTACAGAAAAAGTTATTTATTTTTCTTTTCTTTAAATGAGACAAATTATTATAATTTTTATATTTATCCATTGAAAAATTTAATATTCATTTCAAAGAAGATAAAGTAGATTGGGAGTATAATAAATAAATTGCAGAAATTTATATTTTTAATTATTCCATCAATGAAAAAATATTAGAAGTCAAATAATTGATATGAATTATTTTTAAAAATATATTTTATTCAATGATTAATTGAATTGGTCTTTCTGATTGTCATATTTCCATTATTGAAGAGCAAAATCCATAGATGAAATTTTATGACATAAATATAAACATATTAATAAAAGTGAAATTTTTATCTTAGCTATATAACTTCAAAATTTACATAAAATTAAAGTTTTAAAACTAAATGGTTTAACTGATCAGATTTATCTAGTTAAAATATGCTCTTTACAACTATTTCAAGGTTGTATAGATAATTTATTACAGACTAAGTTTCTATAGATAATTTCTCAATATAGAATAAAAGCTTGTTTTACGCAATAAATTTTCCCTCTAAATTAATATATATAAAAAAATTCCCTTTGGGAAATTCATATAAAAATAAATATGAAAGAATTCTGTTTTATCTGAATTGTATCCAATTAACCTTAAAAGGTAATTTTATGAAAGAATTTTAAAAATAAATTATTATTAAAAGGAAAGTATAAGTAATGTAAAGAAAAAAAGCTGTATTTAATACATTTTCTAAATATATATTTTACTTAAATATGATATTTAATTTGAATAAAATTTTAAAATTTATTAAAGATTATATTCTTAGAATAATAAAGTATAAAAAAATAAATGTCCTTGAAATATTCTTAATATTAAGTGATAAGAAAAGATTAAGAGATAATTCTAATTATAGTTATAATTATAGTTATGATATGTCTATCTCTAAAATTGATATAAAAGAATTTTCATCTAAAATAATTGGCATTTATATTTTAGGGACACAGAACATTATTTCAAGCAAAATCTGCAATGGAAGAACGGTCTGCTAAAGTAAGATTTTGTTTTTTATATTTATTTAAAATAAGATTTAATATTTCAATTAAATTTAAATACTTAGATAGTAATAAAAGTAAATTTAGTCAGTCAAAATCATGATTATTATTATAATGATTATGATTCTGACTAATTAAATTAAACTATTACTTAATATTTGCCTAAAATTAAAAATTTTTTTGTTATGAATGGTATTATACATGTCAAAGATGCTTTAAAGTTAATAAATGAATTAGGAATTTAATCAAATTTCAGTTTTATAAAATTAAAATATAAAAAAATATTCAATTATGATGATTAATAAATAATCTATTTAACTTTGCCTGTAGTTATTTTATTAGAATTGAAAATATAAATTTATCCTTTTATTGAAAAATTTTAATACGATATTTAATTACATTATATAATGTAATTTGATATTTCATTAAGGAGTCAAAAAATCCTTTATCTCACATTTATTATAATTCTGTCATATTCAAGTATTTGATTATTTTTAGTTTATTGCAAAATTTAGACCAGAATTGTAAGAATAAATACAATTCCCATTGTTTATTCAAAAATTTAACATTAAAATACAAAGTTAATTTCTATTTCTTATTGACTATGAGGAAATGTTGGTGACATTAAGTATTTGGAAAATTTCCAAAGCATTCAAATATTTTTTATTTTTGCAATGTATCAGAAAATGCAAATACATTGGAAATACAAAAAAATACATGGTTTTCTTTTGGAAAAAAAAATTTTTTTATAGATATTACTTTCAGAATTAGAATTTGTTATTTTCTCTAAAAATATTAAAACATTAAAATGCTTTTCTTTACTTCACCAATAATATAAGGAACATTAATATTAATTTAAAATGCATGAATGCTTATTATATTTTTGCTAAAATATACATACATCATTGCTATTTATTTCCAAACATAACACATGCCACTTATTTTGACAATACCATGCTGAAAATTTCTACTAATTGGAAGTGGTAAGAATATAATTGGCTCTGAATTGGTAGCTGCTCAACAGTATACTATATTGTAATTTCATTTTTATATTTTCATTGTAATAAAAAATTTAAATTGACATTTAATTATTATATAATTATAAAAATATGAATTATTTTAGAATTTTAAAAATTCATTTTGGTTTTTTTTTGTTACTCTGAATCTATTATCTTTTACTTTACAAACAAATTACTATTTTTAAAATATGGATTAAATAAAATTTTATTTCAATTTCATATAATTTGCATTATTGAAATGTTGATATTGCATTTAGAACAAATTTATAAAATCAGTGATACCAGCTAGTAAAAGATACACTGAACTATAGCTAAGAATCTACAGAAGATCAGATAGAGCAATTCCAACTGTTTTACTGGAAACTCTATAGGCACAGTTTTAATAAATATACATTGCAAATGTACAATGTAATTGGTCTTCAAAGTATTAAATTAATGGCTTTCCTGTGTTAATCTTATAACCTTATAATCTTGTGTTATATTATGTGTTATTAGTTATATTAAAAATATTAGTATATTTTTCTCTAAAAGAGTAAAATATACTAATATTTCTATATGTTTGTTATGTATAAATTAAGTACATTTAAATTATTTTATTCTTTTATATATTATCCAGGCACATTGGCTGGTATTTTTATATATATTTTTAAAAGTAAATAAATTTCATGTATGCAATAGGTAGAGAATCATAAGTACAGTAAAACCCCGTTTAATGCAGGAGATACGTTCCAAAAAAAACGAAGCACTAAATGAAATAGCGTTAAATGAGGTCATCTTAACACGTAAATAATGGAGATAGGTGAAACAGGACAGTGAATTAAAAAATATACGTACCACTTTTGTATTTATTTTATTTTGTAATATGAATTATTACTATTGTATTACCTTAATTATAGACATTTTTTATTGCTAATATCGATTTGTATTCATAATCATTCATGAAAATCAAAAATATTTGAGTAAATAATTTGTTTATGATGAGGAAGGTTCATCCTCATTTCACACTTTTTGTTTTTCATTCAAGAAATCATCTAGCATCATTTGCCTTTTCCTCTCGTTCAGCAAGCAATTATCAATAGCGAGACATCGCATCCATGACATTTCGTCTTATCTTTGAACTTCTATCAAAATTTGAATCATTTTGTACAAACTAATCCATAATTTTCCTAATATTGGCTAAATTTGTTTTTAGAAAATCTGTTAAGTTCCTTTTGTTCCTTATCTTCAAAAACAATAACTTCCTTGTCTTTGTGTGATTTCAGATTTATGTAAGTATAATGGTCTGAAAACCATGCTAAAGAGAATCAAAAAAAATATTGAATTCGGAAAAAACTGCATTATATTGAAACAGCGTTAAGCAGGGTCTTACTGTATTAATATTTATCTGATAAGAAATGGGTTAAATTTTAAAATTCAAGAACTACATAAGCAAATAAAAATGATATCTTCTATATGTTAAAAATATATATCTCAAATAATAATGACAAGAATTTATTATTAAAATTATTTTTATAGATAAATTCAGCTAAAGGACTTATAGCTGCACCATTCACTCCATACAGGTCTGATGGGTAAGTAATTACTCTTTAAAAAGAAACTTAATTTCAATGTTGAGTGCACTTACTTTGTTCTAAAGTGTGTACACTCAAACTTTTGAATAATGAGGACTATATTTTATGCTTAATGCAGTTCATAAAGCATGTAATCAAATGCATGTATACTCTTTCCTTAGTTTATAATCGGTCAGTTTATGAATTTTTTGCAATGACAAATATAAACAGGAATAAGTCCTCCTGCTATAAAATCTAAATAAAAGTAAACAATAAGCACATTCAGTAAGATTATACTGTTTAATTCAAAAACATTTTTGGCTATTTCCATTGTCTGCCTCATTTAAGAGACAGGCTACATAGATAGCTGAAAATGTTTTTGAATGAAAAGTACCATATTATTGCTTGTTTTTATTTCTTATTACTTATATATTTTACTTCTTATTGCTTACTTTTATTTTTGTTTTTTTATATATGGAGATAATTTCACAATAATGAAGAAAATTTGTATAAAACAAATGGTTTGACATAATAAACGAATTTAACAGCACTTTTGAGCAGTCCAAAAAAGTCTTTATTCCACCAAAATTTAACTTAGAGGAACGTTTTCGGCCACTTTTCAAAGGCCATTATCAACTCACAGATCGTTTTTTTTAAACTTTAACAATGCACGTTAAGGAACAACTGAGGAGTTCCGTTTCTGTTCTTAGAACAAAACAAATTTAAATTTAAAACATAGAGACGTGTATTTACGTTTTTTAGGGATAGCGCTAAAAAAATTTTTTCACAACAATTAAGAAAAATAAAACTAAAGAAAAATAAATATGCACAAATTATAGGGTTTAAATTAAAAGTCCTACGACAAGTTTTTTCATATAAAGTGCTTTTTTCTCAGTTAGTTAGGGCATACTTCCAGGCTGTTGGGAGCCCTTCCTTATCTCTCTCGTTCACTACGTTTTCGTGCCTACTCTTCTCGTAAATGACTAGTTTCTCTGTTGTATATAACTCATCTGGGTGTGTTACTGATCTAATAACCTTAGCCTCCCTCCATTTTATCATTACGTTCGCTTCGTATGCCCGTCTTGAAAGAGCTGTTGTTAGATTTCCTGCGCTGATATTTTGTTTATGCTCTTTTAGTCGATCTTTTAGATTTCTTGCGGTAGCACCTATGTATATTTTCTCTTTATTTTCATCGTTGTCTTGAAGCGGTATTTTGTAAATTCCTGAGTTTTCTTCTTTACTGTATCTGTCTTTAACGTTTCTTAACGCTTCAAAAATTGTTCTCCCTCTTTTGTATGCCGGTTTCTTTTTCGTCTTCCTTAGTATTCTTCTGACAGTTCTTGAAGTTCTCATTGCTTCCGGTATTACTTCATATATATTGGAAATCCCTTGGTTCTGGAGGGGTGATAGTTCAGTTTGGTTGTTAATCGTGTTATTTTGATTGCTTTCTTTCAGTAGTTTTCTTATCAATGCCTCTGTATATCCATGCTTGGTTGCTATCTCGATTATGTTTCTAATTTCCTTACCTCTTAGGATACTATCGCTACAATGGGTGTTGGCTCTGTCGATATATGCTTTCAGTGCCGCCTTCTTATATCTCCAAGCGTCGTTAGACCACTTTGGGATTATTATGGGGGTCGCCCCTGGTTTCCTATAGACGGTTGTGCGCAAGGTTGTCTGCCTTATCTCAATATCTACGTCCAGGAAATGTATAGTCTCTTTACTTCTCTGGTCCAGGGTTAGTTTCAAGCCATAAGCAGGATCAGAGAACGCTTGGATTAGATCTTCCGAATAGTCTGTGTTCCTCCAAACTACCAAGATATCATCGACGTAGCGGAGGTATTGGTGGGCTGCCAACAGTAGTGGTTGTAGTTTTGTTTCCTCTAGGGAGCGTATTACGATTTCTGCTAATTGTCCTGCGAGGGGGCTCCCAATCGGCACACCTCTTATCTGTCGGTAATATTTGCCTCTGAAAGTAAAATAAGAATTATTGCACAGGAGGTCGGCTAGGTCTCTGCATAGTACTGGGTTCGGTTGCTCAGGCTGTGGATTTGTTAGGAGGAACCTGTAAAAACAGAGGGTTACCGGGGCAATGTTCAATGAGGGATATAGTTTTTCTAAATCACAAGTTACAAAAGTTTCTCCTCCACTAAGCTGCAGGTTTTTAAGCTTTTGAATAAATCCTGTTGTAGAGTTTACTACAAAATTATAATCGGCAAGTTTGTTGTTTACCCATTTGGCCATTGCTTTCTCAAGGTTGTATAAAGGTGATCGACATTTCTCGACGATCGGTCTATAAGTGATGGGCGATTTATGCGTCTTGGCATATGCGAATAGCCTCGGACATGCGGGATTTGGTATTCTCTTGGTTCTGAGGAAGTCCGGCAGGTTTTTTCGTTTCCGTATTTTTGACCATTTATTGTCTAGGCTTTGAGTTGGATCTCTATTTAGCATTTCTGCCCCAGTTTCACTTATATATTCTTCTAGGTGTTGGTTATATATTGCTTCTTTTACAAATACTATTTTCTTTGATTTGTCCTCTCTTGTTACTGTAATATTGTTAAACTCCATCCATCTGCGGGTTTCCGTGATTAATCTCTTTTCTTCTTTAGAGGTTGCGTTCGAGCCTTTATTCTTGGAATTGCGTTTCCTATATTCTTCTAAATATCTCCATCTCTCCCTCTCTTTTTCGGTTTCCTCTAGGTCCTTAATCAATATCTCGAATTTCGGTATAGTGTCTTGTATCTTTGTTAGGTCCTTCAGGGCATACGATGGGCCTTTTTGTAATAGCTTTTTTGCATGTTCTATATTTATTTTATATTATATTATTTTATTCTATATTTTTCCTCTAAGTTAAATTTTGGTGGAATAAAGACTTTTTTGGACTGCTCAAAAGTGCTGTTAAATTCGTTTATTATTGTTTAACCTTAAAGAGCAGCTTGATGTTATTCTATTTCATGGTTTGACATAATTGGCAAGTTTGGTATATTGATGTTTTAGCGAAATATGTTAAATAGTTGTAAAAATCAAACCTTCAGCTGGTTAAATAGTTGTATAAATTAAAGTTTTTTCAAAGAAAATAAATAAATAAATAAACAGGAAACATTGAGGAAACATATAACTACTTACTTTTATATTCAAGCACTATCAGCAGTTGAGTCTATTATGTTTTGCTCAGTAGCTAACGTTTTCGGTATTTATTATACCATCTTCAGGCTACATCTCAAATCGAACTGCGTTCTTTATTCTATAATGTTCTATTCGAAAACGAACTTTTATAACAGGAATAAAATAAACAAAATAAAAATAAAAAATAACTAAAAAATAAAAAACGGTTGCCATGGTGCTAAAACTATCAGCTGTATCACGATGTTTCCATTTTTTAAACACCCGACGCTCACAAACTCTAGACGTTGCTACTTCCGGTTTCCTATTACGTCTATCGCGTAGTTCCAAGACGGGGGGAGGTCTATTGCCGTCCTATCATTTAGTAAACATTCTTTGTTTTGCCTAGATCTTATTTCTATGGTTTCTGTGGTAAGGGCTTGTTTACTACGTTTTAGCGGTCTAATAATTTTCGTTTCTTCCCACTTTATCATTAAGTCACTACTATATGCCTCAGTCGCCAACGCTGTTGTTAATCTCCCTTTTTTTAAATCCACTTTGTGCTCTTTAATTCTTTGTGCTAGGGTCCTAGTGGTGACACCTATGTACGATGCGGTCGATCTTGTGTCTTTCTTTTCAACTGGTATCATGTATACACCTTGTTTCTCCATATCTTTCTTGGGGTCTTTCTCGTTTCTAAGTAGGTCAAATATTGTCGGTTCTCTTTGTATAGCCACCTTTTTATTTAATTTTTTAGCAGCTTTATCCACAAAATTATAGTTCTTTAAGCTATAGGGGGCTACTATATACCCTTCTTGCGGTGTTGATTGTCCTTCACTCTGTACTTGGTTATTGCTTGTTCTATTGAGTTTTTGTTGGACTTCCTTCTTTATGCTTTCCATAAATGCTCTCGTATAACCGTGCATTTTTCCCACTTGTCTGATGTAATCTAACTCCTTCATTAGGTCAGAATTTTCTGTGCAGTATAGGATGGCTCTCTTGTAATAGTATCTAAAAGCTGCTTTCTTATATGTGTACGGGTCTTGGGACCAATTCGGTATAATTATTGGTTTGTACGCTGGCTTCCGGTACACCGCTGTCTTCAACCTCCCATTCATATTTGTTATATCAATATCCAAATAATGTCTGTTGTGGCGACTGTTTTGCTCCTCCTTTAGGGTCAGACAATAGCTATCTATGCTGAAGGCTTTAGTAAACAACTGTGATAGAATTTCGTCATTATCATTGCTATTCCAAATCACCACGACATCGTCCATGTATCTAACGTAGAGTCTTATTTTTGGTTTGAATCGTGGTATTACTTCAAACCAAGCTCAGGAACAGGCAACATTTTTTGATCAAAGAGACATAAATTCAAATCAAATAACCTAAAGAAGTATACAAACATAAATAGGAAGTAAACTATGATGATTAAGCACAAAATTTATAATGAGATTTGGATTTAGTTTTCTAAAAGAGGCAATTAAAGATTTGAAATGAGAGAAAATAGTTATGGTGGCACAGGTGGCAGTTACAATCCCATGAGTTTTCCAATGCCCAGAAACATGAACTCCACACTCTTATTCCTTTATTATATATGATTTTGTAAAATATGCTAACAATTAAGCAGGAGTGGGCAAACTTCATGTCACTATAGCCACATAGGAGAATCTCAAATACTTGAGATTTGCAATCAGTTTCTTTCTATGTCAATGGGAGTTGCATCAGTTTTTTCAAGTAATCTTAACAATGGTTTCAAAAATTGTTTATTATATATTTCACATTCATTTATTTCTTATAGATAGATACTACTTTTTACAATAGATGAACAAATTATAAATATATTATTTTTTTAATTAAGTAGATATTTACTCCATATTTGCTATTGACTTTCATGGTATGGAGCCACACTGAAGATACCAAAGAGCTGCATGTGGCTCATGAGCCACAGTTTGCCCATCTTGGCTATATAGTATGAAAAATTTTCTGCTAGATTAAATTTTCACAAATTTTAAAATATAATCTTTATTTTTCCACTAATACCATTCTAATAAAATTTGTTGTTTTTTATTAAATAATTAATAGATGATAGATTTTTTTGATATTTTTAATGAAATGTGCAATATTATTTATTATTATTATTATTATTACATTTTTTTGTAAAGATATAATGCATGATTACAGATATTTCTATATGATGGCAGTCTTCTTCAGATTGCTTTGACATTATATGATATTTTATTTGAAACTTTGCAATGCTGACATTTTTACTATACTTCTATGATCTCTGATATCTCTTATTAACAAATAAAAATTAACAAAACCAAATTATTTTTGATTCATTTGAGATGAGATTTAATTTCTGGTAATTTGTGTATGTAATCTAAGCTTTATGACTTTTGCCAGTTGCAATAAAACTTCTTTAATGCATTTTGGCTTTGATTCTATGTTTTTAATTCACTTGATAAATAATATTTTTGTGGAGGACCAAAAACAATGGGAAATTTTATTTTTAAGTTATTTGACATTTCCTACTGAATAATCAATATTTTAAATTCTTACTTCAATAAAAATTGTATCTTAAAAAAATTGCATTGAAATACTGAGTGCTTTAATTTAATAGCATATTTTTTAAATGAATTTGTAAAATAGCCTTTGCTTCTTATAGGTAATAAGAATATTTTTTATTTATATTTTATTAATATAAATTTATTAAAAGAAATATATTAAGAAATATTAAAAAATATTAATATAAATTTATTAAAAGTTTAAAAAATTAACATTGTGTTCAGATTGAATAGAAAAACATTGATATGTTGAAATGTTCATGTTTTTGTTAATATTTGCAATTATAAATAACAAATAATAGAATCAGTTAAAAATTTAGAGCGTAACACACACAATCTAAACCATTAAACACACACACATCTAAACCATTAAATAATTTAAAATTTCTGAAATAATTTTTGAATGATAGCATTCAAAGTGCATTTACTGATTCGATCAGTTACTCCACATTTTTCTCAATGACTGTTTTGATATATTCACTATTATTTTCTCTGAAATAGAGTAGCTTATTTCTCTAATTCACTTATCATAGCTTATAACTGTTGTATGGTATAATTGCATTCATTTAATGATAATATTTCTGAAATAATTTTTTGCATATCTGTAACACTGGTTTGAAAAATTATAGTTTGAAATATAAAGTTCTGTAGAGACAAAATGCTTTAAGCATGAATAATCATTCTGTTTGACTTTCTGAAGATCAGCTATTTTATTGATATTAGTATTTTTATTAAAAAGGTTAAACAAAAAATAATGATAATTTTATTATATAATTCAAAAAAATTCTTTATCAAATATTAAATTTCTCTTGATACTCAAAATTATCAAAATAAATGATCAAGTACAAAAATATCAAAGTATCAGATAAAAATATCTATACAGAAAATCCCTGATTTACCTAAGTAGATCATTCAGTGAAACCCCTATATAAGTCAAAACATATGTATGTCAGAACATACTGTATACAGTGGGCTTACTAGTGTGTTAAAAAGACAACATTAAAAAAAGCTATATTAAAGAATAAACACAAGTCACATAGTAATGTACTAGCTTACCATCTTAGAGGATCTGGATTCACTTCCATATCCTATACCTTTAATTTTTCAGGAGGGGTCTGGGTCCAAGCTTGGCTCATTAATTAAAACTAATCTAATAAGCATATAAAACATGTGCATATATGTTAAATGATGAAATTAGGAAAAAATGTTCTTATCTTTGTGTTATAGTTTTATTCACTTCAATCAGTATATTTTTCTTGTAAGTTTGAATTTTTACATAAGTGTGAGTCTGTTTAAGTCAGGAATTGCCTCTGTTTGTAAAGAATCGATATATCCATTGCATCCCTATTCCTAACTCATCATAAGTTTATATGACTAAAATAGATGACTCGAAAGAGTCAGAAATGTTTCTTTGAATAAATCATTTTATTGTGGTTACTGCTTTTACTGTATTTCTTTAATAATTTTTAATTATAAAGTAATTAATTTATTGCATGTGTTCTGCCCTTTCATATTGCATCAAAAAACAGTGAAAATAATAGTGTACATCATCCATCGTCCTATAGTGGAAGTTACTAGGTTGTAAACATTCTGCCACTTATAAAATAAATAAAAAGAGCAGTACCCCACTAGGCAGAAAAGAATCTTTTATTTCACAAAAGAAATGTTTTTGACCACTGTCAACTGATCTACATCAATGGTTGAAAACATTTCTTTTGTGAAATAAAAGAATTTTTTCGGCCTAGGACTGTACTGTTCTTTTTATTTCTTCTACAGTGGAAGTGTTAAGTATATTTTGCAACTAGCAGACCCTTGCCCAGTGTTGCTCGGGCAGTTCATGGTGGTGTACTGAAGTTTCTCTTTCTCTTAAATTATAACCTTTTAGATGACCTTCAGAATTCGTATTCTGAAAATCTTTCCGGTATAGATATGTTTTCTATTTGAAACGTGTCTTTTCGAATGTTCACTTTCTTTTAGATGACCTTCAGGATTTTCTTCAATGTATTCTGAAAATCTTTTCTTTTAGATGACCTTCAGAATTTTCTTCAATATATTCTGAAAATCTTTCCAACCTTCAGGATTTTCTTCAATATATTCTGAAAATCTTTCCTGTATAGACTTTTTAGATGACGTTCAGGATTTTCTTCAATATATTCTGAAAATCTTTCTCGTACAGATACGTTTTCTGTTTAAAACATATGTCTTTTCAAATGTTCACTTTTTTATCTTTCTTTCTCTATTAGAATTCTGTTGATTTGTTCGATTTTCTCTAATGTTTTAAACTTTTGCTTCTTCGACTCTTGAAAAGGCACATACAATTTGGCCATGGGAAAAACAGTTAGTTATTTACAAATAGGTCTGGCCAATCCAAATTGTTTCTCCGATCATCTTTGAAAACCATGTTATAATAATTATGCATAATGCGACGAAGGTTTGTGAAAACCATGTTATAATAATCATGCATAATGCGATGAAAAATTTCAAAGGGAAAGAGACTCAAAACATGTTTGAAATAAATGCAACATGGCGTAATTTCATTTAAAATTGCAACAAATAAAAGATTTGTATATATTACAGTTTTTGTGCGATTTTAAATATTACTTTATTATTATTACGTAATATAGGATAAAATAATAGGAGTATGATGAATAGTTGTAATTTCTTTGTAATAAAATATAAAAAATTTCATTTTAGATATATAATATATCACTATCGTAATTATGGATGTAGAACAGGCTTAACTTACCTGCAAATTCAACATAAAATTTCCTTTAAAATAAAATATCCAAATGAAAAGGTATGATTTAAAGTTACTGATTGAACATAAATTGATACTGAACAGTATCCTGTATCATAATCAGTAATAATTGTTTTAGCTAAGTAATTCTGTAAAAATCCAATAATAGTAATGCAGGTAAGTTATCTGTTGCCCCTTATCTTCAGTAAGTCTGCCGTTTTTGCCTTCGCCTTTGACATCATGGAACGCTTCACAGAAGATCCTGAACTGATTGAAAAAGTCATCACGTGACGAAATGTGGATTTTTCAGTACGACCTTGAAACTAAACGACAATCCATGCACTGGAAGACCCCCACATCAAGGGCCAGAAAAGCTTGAATGAGCAAGTCCAAACTGAAGATCATGCTCATCGTTTTTTTCGATATTAATGGTATCATCATGATTGAATGGGTACCTCAAGGCCAAACGGTAAACCAGCCAGTAATTGAGGTCCTGAGACAGCTTAGAGAAAGAGTGAGGAAGAAAATGTGGATTTTGCACCAAGACAACGCCCCGGCGCACAATGCGCTCTCTGTGAAACAGTTCTTGGCGGACAAACGCATTACTGTTCTCGAGCATCCACCGTACTCACCAGATCTCACACCATGCAACTTCTACCTGTTTCCAAAAGTGAAAAGTGCATTGAAGGGAACACATTTTCAGTCTGTAGAAGAGGTGAAGGCAAAAACGGCAGACTTACTGAAGAAGGTGAGACCTAATGACTTGCAGCACTGCTTTGAACAGTGGAAAACTCACATGCAGCAATGTATTGATAGGGAAGGGGAGTACATTGAAGGGGACTAAAAGGTATTTGTATAATGTTTTCAATAAAGCTAATTTTTAGACTAGTCCAGTTATTTAATTGTCACACCTCGTATAATATATATAGATATAGATAATAGGTGATGGACAGTTTACATCATATAAAGTGTATTTCTTCAGCTAAATAAATGTTAATTTTTTTTTTTTTATTATACAAAGCTATTTTATTTAGTTGTCAAAAATCAGCTTTGAAGTTTGTTATATCTATTTTTTATAAGTTCTTAAAATTACATATCATTTGATATAAAAACTTTTATTGTTACTGTTAAATAATGTTATTTTTAATAATTTTCAGAAATATTAATTTGGAATTGATTCCTCATTATGTAGAATTTCTTACAAAGAATAATGTCAGAGGTGTTTTTGGTAAGTCAATAAATTTGCAATTATATTTAAATTACATCAATAATTAAAATAAATTATAATTTAATTAAAACTCTCTTATAATTATTATTTATTTTTTTACTTCGATCTTTAAAATGCATATATCATGCATACTTACTTGAAGATTGCAAATCTGGGAATTAAATGAATTATAACTGTTTAAAATTTAAAATGAAAAATTACTGAATAATGTTGAAAGCAAAATTTTCTATAGTAATTTTATAATCAGTTCTTGTCTTTTAAATATTGTAAACTTCTTATATGAACTTTGGAAATAATGGAAGAAATCTGTTCTTTCCATATATGGGTAATCCTTGATCTATGACTGCCTTGATTTAAGATCAATTACACTTACAAAATTTATCAATGACATTGCTGTTGTAAGTGGTTAATACAATTGACAAAGGATTTGAGTCCTTAAGCAATAATTTGATAAACAAAAATTATCTTTTTTGTATCTGTTAAACTTATTATGATAAAATGGAATGTAATAATAAATATTTACTTGCAATATATTTTATAAATTACTTGCAATCCATAAATTTTGGGCATTTCTGACTTAAAATTGCTCCAACATGCAACAACATCCCAGATAGTGCTTACAAGTGATATTTATGACCCATTGTAAGTCAAGGATTTATCTGTATTGTTTTATAATAGGAATATTTGAAAATTACCTCTATTCTTTTTATGAAATATTTGAAATTAATGGTCTTAACTGAGCAGCAACTAACTAATGGATATGGACATTAGCGAGTTGCTGCTCAGTTAAGACCATTAATTTCAAATTATTTACATTCACTACAAAGTTAATTATTTATGTCTATTTCATGTATATATTAATGTAATTTATATAGTATTGTAAAATGAGAACAAGGTCCTAATCAAAGGTTTAGCCAATAGAAAAAAAGTGATAGGGAATTGTATCTAAGCCATCAACATCAAGCTAGAACTGCTGTGTTGTGTTTGCTTTTACATTATGGGAAATTTACTTTTCTCAATCCCAAATCCCAGAAATGAAAAAAGGGCCAGGAAAGTCTGAAGAATAGCAGTTAATATCAGGCTAAAAAAAAGGCAAAATAGTAAAAAAAGGTAAATTTCCTAGAACCAGGATCTTTTACCTATGACTTCTGCATTAATAAGAAGAAGAGTAAGATTAGATAAATAAAAAAATTAATAAGTTAAATTAAAGGCAAAATAGTAAAAAAAGGTAAATTTCCTAGGACCAGGATCTTTTACCTATGGCTTCTGCATTAATAAGAAGAAGAGTAAGATTAGATAAATAAAAAAATTAATAAGTTAAATATATAAGGTTATTGTTAAAATTTTATTTTATCTGTTTTCATAAAAAGCTTGTGGATTCCTATAAATATGGTCACAGTTTCCTAAGAGTCTACAGAACAAACTTTGAGAAATGCTGCATTAATATAATAATTATGAAAAACCTTATATATATATATTTTAGAATTATTTGTGCAATACATTTCAAAACTATGAAATTTATAATCACATAACTTTTACACAGTGTTATGATGGTCAAGAGCTTGATATAAATTCTATCTGTTGAACTATAAACTAATTTTTAAAACTGCTTAATCGTATCCAAATTTAGTTCAGTGAATTAAAGCACTAAATGCAGTCAGAAGCTACTAAAACACTCTTTTAATAATAATCAAAACAGTAAAACGCTTTCAGTATCATAGGATACCCTCCTCAGTTACATGGAACACTTTTACAGAACACAAAATTGAACAAATATAAACATTTTAAAAATATGTCAGTGATAGAATACAGATTTTAAAATTAACAATTAAAAATTAAAAACATTTAAATATTATGTATGTTTAAATATTAATGTAAATGTTAATGTTTATATATGTTTTATATATGTATGTGTAAATATTAATGTTTATATTTGTTCGATTTTGTGTTCTGTAAAAGCGTTCCATGTAACTGAGGAGGGCATCCATGATACCGAAAGCGTTTTTACTGTTTTGAATATTATTAAGAGTGTTTTAGTAGCTTCTGATTGCATTTAGTGCTTTAATTCACTGAACTAAATTCTATCTGTTGTTTGAGACAAAAATTATGATCTGATGTTAACTGAAGCAGAGATAAATTTTATATTTTTTCATAAAAATTTTTACTTAAATTGTAAATATTATTAAATATGCTGCAGATATATTTCTATAACTTTTGTATAATGATAGAAATGTCAAATAAAGAAAATTAAATATAAGTTTGAGTTTTGATAAATGGTTCTTAGTTAATGCTATTTAGGTACTCCTTGACTTATGATCACTTATACTTCAATGGTGATGTTGTTGATAAATTTTGAGATAGATCAATTCAATTGACAAAGGGTTTGAGTCCCTGAATAGTCTAATATACAAAAAGCTCTCTTTTTTATCTGGTTTTTGTATTTTTGTGTTTGTTAAATTTATTGTGATAAAGTAGAATGTAATAATAAATACTGGTAGTGGGAAATCAATAAATTTGGAGCATTTTTGACTTACAATGATGAAGAAAAAAAAAGACAAAATAGTAAGTTTTACTATTTTGTCTTATAATTCAATGCAGTTGACATGAACAAAAAAATACAAATTTTTCACGATCTCTTTTTCCACTTAACTTGTCAATTATATTAAAACTGCTGTTAATATTTCCTGAATTTTTATTGCAATATTACAAATAAACAAATTTTATTTAATTTTTTTTTAATAATTGATAAATAGATGATCCTTTGGCATTAAATTTATTTGTGAGTAAAAAGTCATTTAATTTTTTTAACCAGGCAATGCTACATAATATTCATTAATATTAAATAATATAATATTTCTTAAAATATAATAATAAATTTCTGCATGACAATTCCTGTGATCAGTTTCTTTTTATATGCTTGATTTAATTAGAAAAAATAAAAAAAAAAATAAATCAGAAATAAGTCGAGATCTTCTAAACTACTTTTCAATATAGACATATATTTTCTCTTAGCTTAATTGGAATTGTGTGTCAAATATTTTTATCAGTACTATATGTATCATATATATTATTAGTCAAACGTGGTTGGCTGATGTCCCTTTTTTGGACGAACCTTGCATTAATATAATAATTATGAAAAACCTTATACAAGGTTGTTCAATAAGTTCGCGGAGCGCCATCTATTAGTCAAAATTAGAACTAAAACTTCGACGCCATTTTCATATTTGTTCTTTCTTAGAAACACGTCAAAAGTTTCATTTCGATCTGTTAATTTATTCATTGTTTAACCGCCCTTTATATCTAACGTGTTGTGCCTTTTTTTCAATATGGATAAAATTGAGCAAAGTGCAGTTATTAAATTCTTTGTAAAGAAAGGTTTAAAGGCAATGGAAATTCATACCGAAATGGTGAATGTGTTGGGTGAATCTGCTCCTTCAAAAACAATGGTTTGCAAGTGGGCTAGTTTGTTCAAAAGTGGTCGTACCAGCCTTGAAGACGATCTGCGAGAGGGACGTCCAAAAACTGCATCAACACCGGAAATCATCGGAAAAATACCGGATATGGTATTGGAAGACCGTCGATTGACTGAAAGAGATTTAGCAGAGGCTTTAGGCATTTCATTGGGCACAGTGAGCAATATTTTGAGTGTTAATTTGGGTTTCAAAAAACTATGTGCAAAATGGCTGCCGCATTCTCTAACGATGGAGCAAAAACACATTC